>JACDOX010000190.1:1203134-1254257 GCA_014549065.1 Cardinalis cardinalis | reverse complement strand
AGAAAAGAAAAGAAAAGAAAAGAAAAGAAAAGAAAAGAAAAGAAAAGAAAAGAAAAGAAAAGAAAAGAAAAGAAAAGAAAAGAAAAGAAAAGAAAGATAGATATGCTCTAGCAGGGCAATGAAGTATCGAAAATATTTTATCCTGATTTTATACAGCTTTATAGCAACTTATTTGGAGTTAATGCTTGGCCTGGTACTGTTCTGCAGCTGGAGCAAAATCTCACCTGTGCCCCTTTAACCCCTCCAGCACTGGAGCATCAGCACCTTCTGGAGCCCTTTGGGAGGCAGTGGAGGCAGAAGCCCTGAGGTTGTTCCAAATGTCACAGATCAGTTACTTTGAAGCTGTTTTGTTGGGGTTTTTTTTCCACAACTAAAAGTCATTTGGACCATTTCATGAACTGATCAGCTGTCATGTGGCATTTGATTGGGCTGGAGGACAAATCTTATCGGTGTCAATAAAATCCTGTCATTCCAAAGCAATCTGTGCCCACAGGAGCAAACGAGCAGAGATTCAGTTTGCAGGCAGTAAATTTCTACTATTACCCCACCATTCCCATTGGAATAGAGGGGTTTTCACCAGAAAGTTGTTAAAGTACTACTTTTACTCTGAAAACTGCCCCTTTTTGAGACTTGGAGGGGGGCTGCCCTCTGGGGTAACTCAGCATGAGGCTGGATGTGACTGTGTGTGCTGGTGTCCAGCTGGGGTCACCCTGCTGGAGGATGGCTGACCCGCTGAGAGACGACAGTGTGTTTAACTGGTATTTCATTCAGACCCTGCAGCCCTGCAACAGCTTCCACCCCCTCTCCTCAGGGCTCTCCATCCCCCTCCCCACAACCCAAACGTTACCTATTCCAGATGATCCCAAGAAAAGAAACACCAGCGGGTGCTCCTCATCATACCAGCCATTTTCCTTCCTCCGAATCGCTGCATTTGAAGACAATGAAAACAAAAAAAGGGGGGGGGGAAGCATATAAATCAATGCCACAAAGCAAGTGTAATTATCACTAAGTATACACTATGTTTTACTGCTCTCTACCCACTCCCAGTCCTGCCTGCCATTAGCGCTCTCTAATTTGATTAGCTAGCCAAGGCCCCAGAGACACCTAATAAGGTTAGCATGGATTTGGAAAGCTGCCCAGAGCAGATTTCGGATAAAGTTTTCCAGGATGTGCACTCAGCGTTGCCAGGGAGATGGTGGAGGGGGGGGACAAGGATGGATGGATGGACAGAGGGATGGAGAGGCGCTCTGCCTCGCCAGCTCCCAAGTGCAACCTTTCTGTGAGGAAAAACCATCAGTTTTGAAGAGGTTTATGGGTTATTTCTGGCATGGAATGGGAAGAAAGAGGTGGCTGAAGGTCACAAACGCTCTGAATTGGTGCAAGGATTGGGAAAAGTGTGGTGATTATCTCAGTGCCTCCCTGGATATCGGCATCCAAGTGCATCCTGGGTGAGACACCAGTGGAAAATTTTACAAAAGGCAAGAGCCCTGATTCCTTCCCAGACTCCCAGTCCGACCAGCACAGCCCTTTCTCAGGACAGACATGGATCTGCTGTGCAGAGTGGGTGATAACTCCTATCCCCACGGGTGCCCACGGCTCCCCAAGGTACTCTTCAGCCCTCCTCCTGTGAGTGTGCTCACCAAACCGGTACCATCATTGCACTGGGCTTATCTGAAGGAAGAGGAACTGCTTTTGAGGCCAAAAGATCAAATCTCATCCTCTGCTGGCTGCATCTGGTCTCTGGAACACAGAAGTGGTTTTCCTGGATTAGACCAGCTTCCAGTTCCATGTGAAGATTAACTGACATCCCAGCCTTTCTGCTTATCTGCAGTATTTCAATCCAGCCTGTAAATCTTGTACAGTGTTTTGTAAAAGAGAACATGCACTGTACAGTCTCAGGACCCCTCAGACCCAGCAAGGTCTCATGACTGGCACATGGCACCCCCAGATCCAGCTGAATCCAAAATGTGGCACATTAGAAAGCAGGGCATGAAAACAGCAAGATGCCCAAAAATTGTAACTAACAAGGAATTTGAAAGTAGTGGGGGAAAACAGCAGCACCGGAGGTGGGATGAACAGAAGGAAAACACTGGCAGAGCTGTGGCTTAAAGCTCTTGGAATGCTGCTGCACACAGGCATGGCAAAGCTCAGCCTCAGCTGCCTTTCAGTGGTATCCATAGCAAAAGCAGGAATAAAGCCAAGAAAGAATAAACCCACTTCTCCCTGTGACTGTCACCCTCAAAACACAGCTCCCTCATCTTCTTCTGGCCACTCTCCTGGGCCTCAGCCTCCGTCCTTGTGCCTCAGTCCTGAGTCTCCCTTGAATGAGACACTGGATGGCTCTGTGGGGAGCTGTGGGTTTGTTTTCTTCCTTGAGCTGGCAGAAGAGCACAAGAGTGGCTTTTAAAACTGCAGAATTCTTAAATTCAATCTCAAAATCAGTCCATAAAACCCTTTTCTTGATGGGGTGTGGTAAATAGAAGGCACCTGAAAAAAGGTAGCCTAGGCATGGCATGCCATGAGTTCTTCCTGCACGGGAGAAGAAACTGACATGGGAAATAAATAGTGCCATTTTGCACAAAAAAGATTTGCATATAAAAATATTTAAACAATATTTCCATTTTGCAAATAATAAGAAATGGAATGTCACAGCCAACAGCCTGGCATGGAAATGCTGCCTGTGCCAGCAGGGACACACTGGGAAGATGTTAAACAGCAGCAGCTCAAGTCAGATGTCCCAGCAGCTGGAGTTTATAGATGCATGGAGGGGTGTCAGGGGAATTTGGAGCTGCAAGACCTGCATGAAACCTCGCTCCTCCGAGCCATGCTTGTATTCCAGGAGACCCAGGTAGCAGGGGAGCCAGCAGATCCAGTGAAGATTATGAAAACAAGAGCAAAGCCTCACTACAAGAACAAATCAATGAGCTGAGGTTAATGATGAGGGGTGTGAGGAGTGACCTGACCACAGTCATTAAGTATCTCCCCAAGAAGGCACTGAACTTGCTCAGCTACAGAGAAAATTAAGGTGCTCCAGGGGCTGGAGCGAGAGGATCAAACTACAAATAAAGCAGAACAGTTTTAATAACGAAGGTGAACCACTGCAGCCACTGAGGAAGAGAGTGGGACTGAATTCCTAATCCTTGTAAAGTCTGTAGGGAAAGTCAGAAGGGCTTCCCAAAAGGCAGTGGTAGTCAGGATGAAGATGAAGGTTTGCATCACTGTCCAAACATCCAAAAAATCCCCAATTTAACCTTAAATCCAAGGCATGGAGAATCATGTAATTGTAGAAGGGTGTGGGTTCGAAGGGACCTTAAAGACCACAGTTCCAACACCTTCAGAAATGGGACTGAGTGCTGGGATTGTGCATTTAGTGGGAACTGAACCCCAGTGCCTCAAGGACTTGCCATTCCATGCCTGGGCACAGGCAGATGCATTACCTGTCCCCCTGGCCATGCTAATGAGTCCTGACTCCTGCCAAGGCTTAATTAGCTTGGGCACAAGGCCAGATGCAGCACTGGCTGGTGCCTGGCTCCATCTCACCCTGCCTGGGCATATCAGCATGACCGACCAGCTTGGCCCCAGCCAGCAATCTGGTTCTGTTCAAAATCCTGGGCAAAGACTGGCGGGAATCCCATCCTGTCCTTCAGCTGCTCCCTGGCCATGTCATCCCTGGAAACAGCCACCTGACAGGGAGGTGCAGGGAAGGGTCTGTGCTGCATCCCTCTGTGTGCCCTTCCCAGCACTGCACATGTTCCTTCTGAACCCTTTACAGCAATGAATGAGAGGTCAAACACCTGGGGTGGGAAATTTCATAAAAACTGATGGGGAGTAACACAACCGCCAATAATTCCTGCAGCTATCTCAGCTAAGATAATAATGGTAATAAAAGTAATAAACTTCTGCTTTGGGGCATAGAGTGACCACTCACAGGGTCAAGCACGTCCAGGGTCCAAAGACAGTGGGGTTAAGTGCTGCCTTCTTCCCCTCCCCTCTGCAGCAGGATGCCAGAGTTTATGGATAAATACTCAAAGCAACTCCAGGGATATAAAGCATCCCTTACAAAACTACCATAAAGTTAGAGCTTAGATTCAGCACGTGATCTCTGTCAGAAGATTCTGAGCATCATATTTAGGAAGAAATTCTTTCCCATGAGGCTAGTGAGGCACTGGCACAGGTTGCCAAAAGAAGCTGTGCCTGGAAGGCCAGGCGGGTACTAGGATTAGAGTGACCTGGTCTAGTGGAAGGTGTCCCTGTCCATGTCAGGGGGTTGGAATGAGATGGGCTTCAAGGTCTTGTCTAAGCCAAACTGTTCCACGGTCACTGGTCAGCAGATTAATCAGATCAACAGAGTGATGAAGTGCAAAAGCTTTTCTACAAGCAGCCTGAAAACGATGAGCTATTCCAGCACACAGCACTCTTGAAGTTTGGAAAAACTTTAAAAATCTGGATATCCTGGGGAAGGGACACCACTCCCTAGGTTCTACCACTGGGGCTGGAGGAGGCTATTTCAGGCTGTCCAGTGCAGTGTTCAGCTTCAGCAGTAAGAAGAGAAGCCCCATCCCGGGCCAAAGCAGAACATCAGTGCCAGTGCCAAGGATGAAAATCTCAGCTAGGAAAGCCACAGAAGCACTCTTCTCCTTGGAGTCTGCACTGCCAAAGCAGCTGCTGGCCACGCTGACCGCTCTTCATTGTCACCCAAGCATGAAATCCATGCTCTGCCTCTGGGAAAGCTGCTCCCTTCCTTCCTCCTGGCATAAATAAATAAATAAATAAATAAATACCAGGAGGGAGGTCATACTGCTGTGCTGAAATCTCATTATGACATTCAGCCCCAATGTCCAAAACAAGAGCCTGATGATGATGACGCTGGGGCCTTCTTCCGCGGAGCTGTTCCTGGCATTGCCGCCGTGCTCTCGCTTTATTTCGTCCATCTGTAACAGTGTGACTGCAGCCCTGCGTCTCCAAGAGGCCCTTCAGCCCGCTATTGAACTGATAAATTCACTGTATTACTTTACACAAATCAATACCCCAGCAGTTATCAGCACTTGATGTGACTGAAATTGGTTTCAGCCAATTTGTGAGTGTAATAAATGTCCATTTATCAAATCAATTCATTCTGCGGGGCTCCTCAGCCCGTCCAGGTTTGGGGTACCGCAGGGCGAAGGCTCTGGGGCCAAACCCATCCTAGGATTACTGCTTCTATCCAGGTACTGCACTGATGCTCCAGGGTCTGCAGCATTCCCAAAGAAGCTCTCTTCCAGCCCTACTGCTGGTGGCTCAGGCTTATGGAACACCAAATTAGATCAAAGCTGTGTCCTTGCAAAGTTTCACCTGACCTGCAGGCAGCAACACACATCAAAAAACCAGCCCTCATAAAGGATCCATATTGTCCGAAATAACACCAGTTTCCTTTGGACCAGAGCAGGATGATAGTCCTCCTCATCCATTTCCCTACAGTTTTGAAACACTGACTGATTTTCAATATCATAGCTGCTAAAATTGGGAATTCTACCACTAAAACATAGATTTTTCTGCATTACTCTTTCTTCAAAATCCTGAAAAATAAACAACACTTTTCCTTCCTTGCTCCTTATTCAACTTCAGGAAGAGCTGGAACAGATTGCTTCAACCCTCAAGATTTATTCCCCCTGAAAAGGGGAAGTGGTAGGTTTGAACCACCCTCCTTCTAAGTGAGTACTGACCAGCAAACATGGTATATCCATATAAAAAAGATATTCTTTACCTGGCATAATATTTAGGATATGAGACCAAAAAAAATTACACATATATATATACTTGGGAAAAATGCCTCCTTTAGCTTATAACCTCAGAGAGGAGATGTTGCTGATCCCTTCTGCTTCCTCATCTTCCAGTGAAAAGGCAAAGCAGCCATAATCAGATCCAGAGCTCAACCATTTATGGAAGTGCCTGGAAACACAACCCTAAGCCTTTTAGCTGCTCATTTGTATGTACCAGTTAGAGAACCCCAGCAGTTCCTGAGATGGCAGCAATGACCTGCCTGTTTCTGATGTCAGGAGATGGAATATTTAATGGGGATTTTGTTAAGATGAACTGAACATCTACACCCATCGAGGGGGGGCCAAGCTGCCTCCCACCATCAACCAGTCAGGCACCGGTAGAAACCTTGGATGTTGGGAGATGCCCAGTCACCATCAGTTAACCATCATCCACCTTCTCCCAGTCCTGTCCTGCTCCACATATTGGAAAAGAGTGCTGCAGGGCTAGGATATATCCTATGGAGGCAATGGGGAAGGATTTTCCCTCCGGCAGTGATGCCATGCTGTTGGCGCTGTGGTTGCAATGAGCTCCCCACCAGCGTTCCCGGTGCATCCCCTTGCAGGGGGTTGCTGGGATAACAGCTGGACTTGGTGATCTTAGAGGGTTTTTCTAAATTATTCCATAATTCTGTGACTCCATTCTATCCCCATCACTCCAGACCCTGTGCTTCTAACCCCAGATCACACGTTCCCTTTGTATTCTGGCTAAGCCCCTCTGGAGACTGTTTGGATCATGCACCGAGTGACGGATTAAATCCAATTATTCAATTAAGGCACCAGTTATAAATTAAACATATCAGGCAGGCTTGGTGGATCTGAAGATGCGGTGTGTGGCAGGTCTGCTCACCACCAAATGGCAGTGGTGAGGGCAGAGTGGAGGGATGCAGGGTCCACAAAGCAGCAGGAAAACCAGCTGGGCACAAAATAAATAGCAAAGATAGAGAGGAAGTGCTTGAGAGAGAAAGTCCTGTCTTAAAATTCATACTTCTGGACAGAAAACAAAAAGAAAAGAAAATGAAAAGAAAAACTGGACAGAAGGGAAGGCGGGGGGGGGGGAGGAGGGGACAGAGAGTCTCCCACTACCTTTTGGTCCAATATCCTGAGGCTGTAGGGGTATCAAGCACATTCCCTATAATTCAATAAGAAAAACCTCCATAAAGGCAAGGACGTTAATGCGCAGAAACGCCACCTGTGTCAGGAACAGGCACTGCCCATTAATCACAGCTCCCCAATTAGCCGGGCTGCTGCCCCCAGGCACAGCCGTTCTCTGAACACACAGGGTGGCTGTTGTTTTTGCAGGAGTGTAGACTCCTTCCCAGCTCCTTCTCAGCTCCCAGCCCACACTGGGCTCCTCTTTGTTAACTAAAGGCAAAGGGTTTGTGTTTCTGACAGCAGGCTCCTTGTGATTCTGCCCCAGCCTCAACAGCTCTTATTTTGCCGTCCCATTTTCAGGCATTAACTGGGATGCACGGATGGGTCAGGAATTATTGACAGGATCCAGAGGCTTTGGACTGGCAAATCAAACCCAGCCCAGACTGCCAGAGCCTTGATTACATAGAAGCGCACGATGGTTTGTGTTGGGAGCTCATCTCATTCCAACCCTTTGCCATGGGCAGGGACACCTTCCACTAGACCATGCTGCTCCAAGTCCCATCCAACCTGGCTTGAAACACTTCCATGGATGGGGCATCCACTGTGAATTCCCCAGCAACCTTGCAAGGCTGCCCGGAGGCAACCTCAGATCGAGGCTTGAGGCAACAGCTTGTCTCCCCTGTGGAGCAGGTGTGGAGGGCAGAGTTGGCAGCGTGTGAAGGGTCCTACCTGCCCCCACTGTGGCTATGGCATTCTCCTGACCAATGATGTGCTCCTTTAGCCGCTGTTCCAGTGGGAATCTACGCCGTTCCTCCACCTCCCTCCTGCGCTGCTCCTCCTGGAACTGTGGAGGGAAGAAAACATGGTGATCAGAGACTTTACAGAGCATTGGGTCACTACACAGACGTCAGAGCCCTGTATGGGGATCTCTCTGACACGGAGCCAGAGCATCCCCAGGGCAGATACAGTTTGGTCTGGATGCTCCAGCCCTAGCAAGAGGAAATTGCTGAATCTGTCATGGATGAAAGCTGGGGTGAGTGGGAATAGGGATCCTGCTCTGCTGATGGGAAACCAGACCCTGGTGCTACCTCTGTATTGGTGACAGAGGGAACAGTGGCACTGCTGATCACCTCTTAACCATTAGGTGCTGTTTATTTTAGGAAATAGTTGTGACTGTTCTACTTAGATTTTTCTTCCTACCCTCCAACCATCTCCTGTTCAAAGACTCCAACCAGATCCTGCAGGGATGGCAGAGTATCACTGCGCCTTACATCCAAAAGAGCTGGAGAGGGACTTTGGACAAGGGCATGGAGTGACAGGACAAGGGGGAATGGCTTCCCATTGAGGGTTAGATGGGATATTGGGAAGAAATTCTTCCCTGTGAGGGTGGTAAGGCCCTGGCACAGATTGCCCAGAGCAGCTGTGGCTGCCTCATCCCAGGCAGTGTCCAAGGCAAAGTTGGATGGGGCTTGGATCAACTTGGTCTAGTGGAAGGTGTCCCTCCCCACAGCAGGGGGGTGAAATTAGGTGAGCTGTAAAGCCCCTTCCAACCCAAACCTTGTGATTCTAAGATCTTTAGAAAGGCTGCTGAGCACTCTTTCTGCCACAAGCTGAGCTCAGAGATGCCCAACTGAGACCACTACCTTGGGAAGATTCACTCCCCAAAGCCAGACTCAGACGAAGACAGAACACAAAGATCCCATGGGGTTTGCCAAGTGAGTAACTGCACCCACAGAACAGTCCCTGTCATTGAACCCATCTCACTAAGGGGAAACATCTTCCAGCAAAGCCAGAAGGCAGGTGCCAAAGCTGCAGCAGGATCCAGCTGCTGGAGTGGGTAATCCCCAGCCAGGCTGCTGACATCTCCTGGGCTAGCAGTGATTCTGACAGAAGTTAAAAAATAATAAATAGTGAACAATCCAATTCTGGCCAGTGCTATCAGTCTCACGTGTAACAGAGACACCACGAGCCCTGATCCTCACACAGAGCAATAACTTCCCTGCAGATCACAGTGGAGCAGCTCTGGGACAGACATCCTGCCTGAGCTGATCCCCCCGGCACTGGGTACGGCCTCACCATACGTTTGTGTCTGCAGGATCCTGACAAATCTTTTCTCTCTCCCTCCTCTCTGGCCTTTTGGAAGATGCAGGCGTGTGATCAGTGACGTTAGGACACCCAGCAATTCCCATGGGTTTATGGAGAGTGGGTTAGATGCGCAGGAAGAGAAGGAAGGATACCCATCCTCTGCAATATCCTCTCCCTCCGTCCTTGGAAAACTGACACAGTACAAGTCCTGTGCACAAGTACCATTTTCTGCTCAGGATCTGTTCTGGAGAGCCCTGCACTCAGGCCAGCTACTCAGTGGGCCAGAAGTGCTAACACAGCTCCTGGCTGAATCATGCAGCTGGCCTGGAGCATCCTGAGAATCTGCCTTAGCTTACACTGCACAGGGGACACCAGGACACGAAAACCCACCAAGAAAAAGGCATTTTAGATCAATTGGTGACAAAACCTCCAAGAAAAAGCCTCACTAATCCTGGACTTTACATAAGACACAAACTTCCACTCCTCTCTCATCTGCTCCCCTCTCCATACACATCCAGCTGTTCCCACCTTCTCGCTTTGTGGTGTGCAATGGTGTTGGTGGGGATCGTGTCCTCATCCTCTGGCAGCTAATCTTCCCTTGTCCTGATGACCCTTGCTTGGCTCAGGATCAGCACTTAAAGGAGCACACTGGTGCTACCTGCTTGGAGAGCCATGCAGGGAGCACTGCTCTGCTCTTATGTTGGAGGCAATCAAGACTTCTGCACTCAACTGGGTTAAGAAGTTCTCCTGATGCAAGGCCAAAAGCATCAGAAATCTTAATTATTAAAAAGAGAAGGACTCAGTGTGTGCTTTGGCAGGTGATAGCAGCTGTCTGCCTGTCACTGGGGTGGGCATGGCAGTCATGGAGTCACAGAAGGGTGATCTTAAGCAACCTTATAGACCATCCCATTCCAACTCCTTTGCCACAGGTAGGGACACTTTGTACTAGACCTGGTTGCTCCAAGCCCCATCCAATCCAGCCTTGAACACTTCCAGGCATGGGGCAGCCACAGCTTCTCTGCACAATCTGTGTCAAGAGCCTCACCACCCTCACAGGGAAGAATTTCTTCCCAATATCTCATCTAACCCTGCCCTCTGGCAGTGTGAAACCATTCCCTCTTGTCCTGTTCCCCTAGGTCCCTGTCCAAAGTCCCCCTCCAGCTCTCTTGCAGCCTCTTTAGGCACTGGCAGGGGCTCTAAGGTCTCCCTGGAACCTTCTCTTCTCCAGGCTGAACACTCCCAGTTCTCCCAACCAGTCTCCAGAGCAGAGGGGCTCCACCTCTCAGAGCACCTCAGTGGCCTCCTCTGGATTTGCTCCAGCAGCTTCATATCCTTCTGATGTTGGGAGCCCCGGGGCTGGAGGCAACTCTATAGGTGGGGTCTCACCTGAGTGGAGCAGAGGGGGAAAATCCCCACCTCACCTGCTGCGCATGCTGTGGGATCAGCCCAGGACACAGGGGGCTTCTGGACTGCCAGCACATGTTGTTTTAAGGAAGAAAAGTGGAGAATAAAATAACTGAACTCTTTAAGAGCAGGAGGGGTAGAATTATCTGCTGGGGTAAATGCTCTCTTGAGCCCAGCACCAATGAGGAAACCTGCCCTGAACAGTTTGAAACTTGCCTTGGTTTTTATGCTTAAGTAATAGTTGAAGGAGAGAAAGGAAATATATCTCTGGAGCTGTTCCTGAGGAAGATGATTGTACTTGTATATAAACCAGCAGACTGCCAAGCCAGCCTGTGATAAATATTCAGCTGGGGGGAAACTGGTGCTCCCGGGGTTTCATCCTCCCCAGCAGCCACATTCCACTGAGAGTCTTTGAGAATTTATTGCTCATTTTAATCACTGCTAGAGAATGAATAGGCAGAACTATTACGGGATGGACATATCCCATAGATTTTATTTACATATCCTTGTGACAGAATAACAAGGAGTTTTCATATGTATTTTTAATTTATTTTGATTTCCTTTATTCTTTTAAAAAAAACCAAACCAGAACTCTGTGTGTGCTTTTCCTGAGCTTAGACCACACTTGCTGGGTGTTGAGGACTCTTGAGTTAGTTCCCAGTGCTAAACAGTCTGAAGAAATTAAAATAAGCACTCGTGTATCTATGACTAAAAGGGAGGGAAAGCACTTGAAACTGGTGTCTTTCCTCTGTCCCTGGAGGGATAGCAGTGCCTGGACTGAGCTTGGTTCTTGCAAGTCTGTCTTTGCCATTCACATCCTCTTTGCACCCTATCAGACCTACTTGGTGACCTCCCCTGTCCTCATCAGTGTCTGATGAAGGATTTTTAAGGAATATTTCAGCTAGGAAGAGCATACAGTTGCCTTTTCCCTTCTGGAAGCAGCAGCGTGAGACCTCCTGACCAGGAGCTGGTGTCCACTTCATCCCAGTGAGTCACTTTTGGTAGGCCTTTCCAAGAAAACAAGCTGTGACTCACGTGCTTCTTTTTCCATCCTGGACATCCTCAAGGATGGTTGCTGGTTTAAGCACATTTCATGAGAAAAATGTCTTTTGGTTATTTAAAAGCTGGCTGTTGGCTAATCTGGCCACAACCTTCCATGTGGAATTTGGAGCAGTGAAAGCTCATTTTAACCCTTTTTAAACGCACAAGAATTACCTCAAGATTTGTTTGGGCCCTTCCTATGGAAGAAGCGCTCTCCAGACCTCCACAAAGCTATCACAGCTTAGCTCATGTCCCTGACATTGTCTAGGCTGATCAGTTTAAATCCTGTTTGCCTTTAATATTTCAAATTCTTTTTCCTGTAAGGTGAAAGACACTGTCACTCTGCAGGTTTTATGCCAAGGTTTGGTTCTGCTGGTGTTGTGCTCATGGACCTCTTCCCTTGGAGTGTTTTCTCATAAACGCAGCCATGCTTGGGAGAGATGCTGGAGGGATAATGGATAATGAAGCTGATGAACATGGAGGTACTCCAAGGGCTGGATCACCTCTGCTCTGGAGACAGGCTGAGAGCTAGGGGTATACCTAGAGAAGGGCAGGCTCCAGGGAGACTTTAGAGCCCCTGCCAGGGCCTAAAGGACCCCAAGAGAGTTGGAGAGTGGCTGAATAAGGGTGTGGAGGGATAGGACAAGGGAGAATGGCTTCCCCCTGGAAGACAGAGGGTAGGGTTAGAGGGGATATTGGGAAGAAATTCTTCCCTGTGAGGATGGTGAGGGCCTGACACAGGTTGCCTATAGAAGCTGTGGCTGCCCCATGCCTGGGAGTGCTCAAGGCCAGGTTGGATGGGGCTTGCAGCAACCAGGTCTAGTGGAAGGTATCCCTGCCCATGGTAGTGAAGTGGAATGAGATGAGCTTTAAGGTTTCTTCCTTCATGATTTTATGAAAATCTGCTCTCAGAGCTGCCACAGTGACCACATACTGGCTACAAAAGCAACTATCAGGACCACAGAGGACAGCCATGGCAGGATTTCCTTTGCCAGGAAGGAGTATGGAGAGCCCCAGAGGAAAGATCACTCTGTCCCTGCTAAGGATAGAGGTTTATTTAGCAATAGGGAATGTGGTTTTGAACTCCTGCCTGAGTGCTGACTTTAAGAGGAGAGCACAGATAGTGCAGCAGTTGACAGCTGGCGGGTTTATTTCATGGTAATATCTCCTCAGTGCAGTAATTGACACAGTTTTAATTACCTTCATCCTCCACTTGTGGTAAGTTCTTAGCCTCAGGTTTATAGCATGCAAGTTTAAATTCCAAACCCATAGAACAAACACTGAGGTACACAATGTCAGAGGAACTTTGCAGCCAGGAACAAACCTGGTCCCCTTGTGCCTCAGCTCCTGCTCTTGCGGCCTGGTGACAAGGGAATGCCCCTTATCTGGGAGTCCCCTGCCCTAGCTGACCTGTGCTGCTTGGAGAGATGATGCTCACAAGGGATCACAGAAGGGTTTGGGTTGGAAGTAATCCTTAAACTCACCCAGTTCCAACCCCTCCCATGGGCAGAGTCACCTTAGTCCACTAGACCAGGTTGCTCCAAACCCCATCCAGTCTGGCCTTGAACACTTCCAGGGATGAGGCATCACTTGCCACTGCTGTGATGGCCTCTCCTACCCTTTGATAATACACTGAACAAGGCCTCTGCCCAGGAATTTTAAATCCCTGAGATCTAGCTGCAGATACCTCATTATCTGGTAGCCCACTGCTCCACAAATGTACTGATTTCTGGCATTTTTATTGGAACCATGATGGCAAATGTGTTTCTTTTCCTTCTTTAAAGCAAATGGACATGGAGGCTGAAGGGATGAGATCTCACCATGGAAACAGGTACCTTTTACCTTAGATTGGTGCACATGAACACCTGGATCCCAGGCCATAGCTGGACTCTGACTCTCAGCCCTGCTTGTTTGACAGACAGTTTCAGAAAATACAGTAAAAACAGGCTCTGGATTTTACTGCATCCAGGGGTTACAGAGCAGCATTACTGGTCCGGGGCAGGTCACTCCTGACTGAGAAATGGTAACTTGGAAGAGGTGGGCACAGCCACAGTTAAAATACTACAGAAATGGATGTTTTTCCTTATGCATTGTGTTCTTAATTTTCACAGACTTTTTTTGGAAAAGGATGGAGCTGTAGGGGTGCTAAGGTGGCCTTCCATCGCTTGCACCCTAAAATCATAGAATCATAAAATGACTTGGCTTGGAAAAGAGCTCTCAGATTGAGTCCAGCTGCTCACCCAGCACTGCCAAGGCCACCACTAACCCATGTCCCCACGTGCCACATCCACACGACGTCTTTAAAGTTGTTCTTGCAGTGGGAAAGGAAACCCAAACTGGCCAGAGTCTCAGGCTCACCTTTGCCTCTGATGCTCTCAGAAGGTTCATGACCTCCCCTTCACGGGCGTAATCCAGGGGTGTATGTCCCATTTCATTCTTCTGCAGGGGGTTGGCACCTGACAGCACAAGAAATGAGTAAGATCAGGAGCTCAGAGTTCAGTCTTGGGGCAGAAGGAGCAGGAAGCACATCCTCCCTGTGTTCCCTCCTAACCTTTGCTCTGGAGTGTCTGGATCAGAAAGAGAGAACGTACAACCAGCAGTTACAAGCATGAATCTCCAGGGAGGAAGAAAAGGGACTGCCACTGCTAACAGCTGACTTGTCAGTGAAGAGCTGCTGTGCAGGGATGAGAGCACATGGTCACCAGAAGGAAATACAGTCTCACAAAAGCACCCACTCTCAGTCCTGTGGAAGCCACATGGGACCATTACAGCTTCAATTGGATATGCTGCCTGTGCCAGCTGGAGCTGAAGCTGGAGCTGGCTGTCACCTGTGGACCAGCTGCTCCACTGAGCCCCTGGAGCACTTCTGGGGGAAAATCACACCCTTCCTTGCAGTATAATTCAAAAAGCCTCAAACCAACAAATCTCAAAGACTGAGCTAGACTGAGGTGAATGGGCAACCCACAGAAACACACACACGTGGAGAGAGCTCTCCCTCCTAGATACACTGGGTTGCAGAAGAGAATTCCATGTCAAACTGGTCCATTTGCAGTGATGGGAAGTATAGGGAGGGAAACTCAGTGATACCAGGAGACAGGGGTAATGGCAATAGCCAGAGGGGCAAACAAGGTCTCGGGATTCATCTCTGACTCTCAGTATCTCAGGAGCTGTCTCTAGGCAGAGACTTGTCACTAACACTGGTGCACTCCATGACCCCACAGCAGCTCCTAACTGCAAGAGTTTATGAGAATGAACCTTCAAATTGGTCCCAAACTCCCCAAACTGGTGCTGAAACTGACCCTCCCACTAGTTATCAAGCCTTGGAAAGCAATCTGGTGGAGGAAGACCCCATAACTGCGCTCAGCAGGTGCGGGATGTTTTCTATTCCAATCCTTCCACTGCAATTCTGTGCAATGTGCTCCTGCCTGAGCAGGGGAGTTGGTCCAGATGACTCCACTGGTGTTCCTTCCAGCCTGAATCATTCTGTGACCCTGCTGAAAACATGGGAGTGAGACAAGTACCTTGGCAGAGGCAGACCAAGCTGCTTCTGTGCCATGAGACTGCGTAAAGCACCAGGAGTGCTCAGTAAGGGCAAGCAGCAATCAGAACAGATGAATGAAGCGAGGGGAGTCTGTGGGAGCGGAGCCACAGAGATTAGCCACTCCTAGGCATTGGCATCAAGGAACTATATTTGTTTACAGAATGAAAAATGTGCTCCATAAACATTTGACATGGACTAATTTCTATGGCAAGCCTTGTCTTCACAAATAAAGACCATGATCAAGACAGGTGAGATTACACACTGCTGGGGCTGCCCGCTCCATATACATTAAAGAGACAGTGCTCCCATGATCCCCCCCCCGCCAAAACCCACCTGGGTCTGTCAGTGACCAGTGGGGCATGCTCCTGACTTCTCCAAATGATGACATACTCGAGGCTAGGCGTGCTTTCATTTCTGATGGAGGGTTTGTTTGGCTTTGCCCTGGATCTATCAATAATGGCTCTCCAATATTGGCCTAATCCCCCTGTTAATGGCTTTGACGACTTGACTAATTGCTGCAATAATTGATAGAACCTGACTCCTATAACTGGTCGATTCCAACCTCGAGTACCGGCAGCAATAAAATATTATGCTGCCATAAATAACAGTATCACTTGGCTTGCTAATAGAAGGTAAAAGTGGCCACTGGTCTGTCGGTGCCCTGGCTGACCCCACTCCACATCTCCACCTCCTCTCCTGCCCTCTCCCACCCTGTGCCACAGGCTGCAGCAGTATCCAAGGGGACGTCAACCTTCCGCGACTTAATAGAAGGCAATTTGTCACCTCCCACTCGCTGTCTGTAGCTGGAGATGGACACCTGGGCAGCACCTCAGGCTGTATGAGCCCGTGGCCTCCTCCCACCCTCCATGCTCATATTAGAAGGCCCCGGCTGATAATATTTGATAAATAGCGTGGGGGTTCTCTCCCTGCACCCGCCCCGCATTGTGGCGCTGCAGCAGCTGCAGAAGGTCACTCATTGGGGAAATATGTTTCTGTCAGTGGGATCGAAAAAAGTTTAGTGGAGTGACAGGCCTCAATTTTTCAAATTTTATTAACTCCATCCTCTTAACAATTTGTCTTGAATTCCTTCAGATTCTGGATAACTGTCAATAGAGCTGGCGACGCAGCGGATACTGGTACTTAGGTCCCCCACTGCTGTCAGGATAGGGATGGGGATGGCAGGAGGAGAGAGAGATGGCAGAGGGAAATGGAGAATGCCAAAGGGCACAGACAGAACCTGGAGAAACATTCCAGTGATGCTCCCTGTGTCCTTGGCAGCCCCAAGACCCTGCTCTTCTCACTCCATCCTGTCAGGGCAGAAGACTAGCATATCTGAGCCTGCTGCAGCCAGACAAGGTTCACACTTCTAACAGACAGGACAGGGCACACAGGGCATTGGAGCCTCATAAAGACAACCAGAGAATGACACTGCTCTGAAGAGTGGACAGATCACAGCTTGAGAAAGCCCTGAGTACTGGGACAAGGAAAGGACTCTTGCTTCACAGCCCAGCCAGATGGTGCGAAACCTCCTGCCCCTGGGCATACCCACAGGCAGCCTCTAGATGACTGTTTGGGTCCTGAGCTGTTCCCAGCAGTGGGTGTGGGGACAGAGAACTGGCATGACACAGTCCCTGTCTGATGCCACTCTAGAGAGGTCCTGCCTGCAGATGAGCTGGGCAGCAGCAGTGGCCTGTGGGGACCCATGTTATAGAAAGACAAGATGCCAAAATGCTCAATGTCTCCCATCTTCCTTCTCTGGTGTCCAGAAGGTATAATATGGTGGAGGTGGAAACTGAGTGCTTGCACAAGTCTGTGGCACAGAAGACTACACTGCTTCAGTCACCGAAGTCAGGGAAAGCCATTCTCCCACTATAAAGCCATTCAACAAGGACAGAAGCACAGAACATTTTAGGTATGAAAAGTCCTCTGACACCATGGAGTCCAACCATTCCCTCAGCACAGCCAGGGCCACCACTAACCCACGTCCCCAAGTGCCACAACTACATGGCAGCCATCCCTTTCAGGGATGGAGACTCCACCACTGCTTTGGGCAGCCCATGCCAGGCTGGACAACCTTTCAAGGGAAGGAATTTTCCCCATATCAAACGTAAACCTCCCCTGGCACAACTTGAGGCCATTTCCTCTTGTCCTATCTATCACTTGTTATCTTGGAGAAGATACAAATCCCCACCTACATAATACAGCTGCTGCATGAAGCCACTCTCCCCAGTATAAAACTATTCTCCCCGTATGAAGTAATTTTCCTCACTATAAAACCATTCATAGAATCACAGAATTGCTGACAGGTTTGTGTCCAAAGGGACCATAAAGACCATTTATTTCCAACCCTCCTGCTGTGAATAGGGATGCCATTCTCCCCAGTATAAAGCCACCGAATCAGTACAAAGCCATTCTCTCCAGTATAAAGGTATTCTCTCCAATACAGAGCCTCAGCACCGAGTTTGTCCTGAGTGGAGGGTCTGAGCACACTTGGTCCCTGGGCAGGACAGGTACAGGCAAGGTCTGGGTACAGGCAGCAAGGATGAACCTTGAGGGCACTTCTCTCTGCTCCTTATGGCACTGCACCCAGGAGTACCTCAACATCTTTTACCAGGCTCTGTGAGCACCCATTCTGCCTAGGTCACTGCCTTGGACCCATTCTGTGCTCCAGCACACTGAGGGGACTTGGGAAACATTCCTTTCCCTGCAGCAGACTCTGCTGGATCAAATATCCCAGAATTGAGTGGGAAATAAACTCTATTGTTCTGTTGAAGGGAACTAAATCCCAGAAAGAGGAGCTGGAAGTACCAAAGCCCTGGTGGTTGGTGCTGAGGGTGCTGGCAGTGGACACACTGAATGGCCATGACCCTAGACCAGGATGTCCCCATGTGCCACATCTGTTAAGTCCCTCCAGGAATGGGGACTCCACCAGTGCCCTGGGCAGTCCCTCCCTATCTACACATCTGTTAAGTCCCTGCAGGGATGGGGACTCCACCAGTGCCCTGGGCAGCCTGTGCCAGGGCTGGACAACACTTTCAGGGAAGAAATTTCCTCTAATATTCAACCTAAACTTCCCCTGGTGCAACTTGAGGCCGTTTCCTCTTGTCCTGTCACTTGTTGCCTGTGAGAATCTGGCTACAATCTCCTTTTGAGTAGTAGCAGAGAGTGAGAAGGTCCCACCTGAACCTCCCTTTTTCCCCATGAGGGGCACAAAACCAACCCCAAGGTCTGAGGTGTGACCTCACCAGTACAGGGATCAGTCACTGTCCTTGTCCTGCTGGCCACGCTATTGGTGACACAAGCCAAGATCCACTTGGTCTTATTGTCCACCTGGGCACACACATTGCACCTGCACCAGCTCCAGTTCCACCTTATCAAGTGTTGCCTAATGCACAGCCCTGGGCTGGCAGCAGCCCTCACAGAGCTCTAGGGAACAAGATCTGTGCTCCCTTGGTCCAGTGGCCTCACTCACTCTCAAAGCACAAGAAGCCTTTCCAACCTAAATTTGCCCATCCAGATTGGATGGGTCTTGGAGCAAC
Organism: Cardinalis cardinalis; assembly: GCA_014549065.1. NCBI lineage: Eukaryota > Metazoa > Chordata > Aves > Passeriformes > Cardinalidae > Cardinalis > Cardinalis cardinalis. Next base: position 1,235,757 of record JACDOX010000190.1, on the reverse strand, counting down.
CTGTTTGAATGGAAGGCGCTCCTGCCCACGGCAGGGGGTTGGAACTGGACGAGCTTAAGGTCCCTTCCAATCCAAATCATGTGATTCTGTGAAGGAAGGATTTAGACTTAACTAAGAATTAGACATTTCTGGAGCAGAGTTTTCATGGAAAAGCAGATACCCAGAGGTCTGAGATGAAGGTCAGATGCTGACAAGGGCAGGTAGCAACCAGCAGGGAGAAGTCCTCTTGGAAATGCCACTTAACCAGTGCTCCCAAACCTTGTGAACCAGACTGAACACAAATATTTATATACTTGGACAGACACAACAGTCTCAGGACCGGGATGCATAAGCTGGAACAGAGGCAAAGGAGAAGACTGGTCGAAGCAGCATGCAAACTGGACTGCAGGAAAGGACTGAGCCCCACTGGTGGAGTGGTGAGGTCAGCTGTAAAGACTGGAAACAAAATGAAGGTAAGAAAGGCAATCGTATAAGCCAGTGACACAGGATTAGTACAGAATGAAATGCCCTGACCAAACAGGGAAAATACAGCATGAAGGTCACCCCTCTGAGACACTGAAGGGCACTGCAACACACAGAAAACTAGCTCAGGGACTGCAAGGATAAAGAGCAAAACACCAATAAATTGTTAAACTGGTGGAAACCAGAGACTAAGAGCTCTGACAGTCTGAAAGCTTCCAAGACAAGGTGTAAGCCTTAATTCAGCCTTGGACAAAGCAAAAGGCTTTCTCCAAACCTCAGCTCCTAAGTACCACACTGCAATGGGACACATGTTCATGCCAAACTTCCTCACCAGAAAATCCAGCAAAGAATCTATGGCCAAGATGCTTTGTACCACAAGGGGAAAACATGGATCTTGCTCGAAAGAAAGCAGCAGCCCACCAGCAGGTAACTGTCAGAAACATGGATGTAAAGACTGAAGAAACCCACGACATTTATTAAAGTTCTTATCATAAGAAAAGTTAGGACCTTCTCCTAAAGGGAGAAGCCATACCATCATCCTTCCAAACCCAGGGGAGATGAAGAAAATCCAATGAAGTGCTTGCTCTGGCAAAAAAACACAGGTAAAAAAGAATTTAAAAGAAGCCCCTTCTTTAGGAATGAAAGCTAGGAGCCTTATGAGAAGCTGGAAGTCAGCCTGAGACAGTGAGTTTCCATAAGTGATAAAGATCAAGGCCAGGCTGAACAGACTTGGAGCAACCTGATCTATTGAGAGGTGTCCTGTCCATGGTGAGGGTTTGTAACAAGATGAGCCTGAAGGTTGCTTCCAATCCAAAACTGTTCTCTGATTCTATGGCAAATGGGAAAGTTGCAATAGAAGAAATAGGGCAACAATGAATGAATGTCTTAAATGTGTGCATTGCTTTATTGGAACCTGAGTGTAATTTGGTCTATGCCTACTTGACAACTGTGTGTGAAAACAATCCACCTGACTCCTGACTCTTGTTTTGTAAGGTAAGAGAGAGGAAACTACAAAATTGTACTCTTCCTATATATCCATCACCCTTTCTCCATATACCCATGTGTGCAGAGCTCTTAAGATCATTCCAAACATGTTGTCACTGTCAAGTTTGTCCCAGAAACACTTCAAGAGGGATCTGTTTACTCCCCTGTCCTAAGGGAAAACTATTCCTTAGTGCTTCAACACAGACAGAAATGTGCTGGCACTTTGGACTCTTATTGCTCTCACCACAGTGGGATGCTGGATGCCTCAATGCTGGGATATGATTGGTTTCTAAATCCCAGTTTCATAGGATTTTAATTACTGGTCTGGCATGGTAGGGAGTGGAACTGGCTGCGGTCAGACGAAGGATCGATACGCCGGCCCAGAACATATTGAGCCTCGGCACTCGCAGATGCTATTGCACTATTTAATCATCTTTTGCAAAATTTACAGTGCAACAGAAGGAATCAATACGGAATTTATCTGATTCCCTTGTAAATATGAGCACAGAGAGGGAGAGAGATCTCAGGCACTCTGGCATGACAGCTGGTCAGGGCAGCAAACCTCCACCACAGGCCACCCAGGACAGCTACCACGCCTGTGACTCACCAAAAAGAGCCCAGCCAGCCACTGGGACGTGCATTCCTGGGGACAGCTGCACCCACAGTGGCTGCATTTGTATGCTCTGATCTGCTTGTAAGCTGAACCTTGTCCCAGCCACTCTAAAGGAAAAACAGGAGGAAGCCACACAGGTTGTACAGAGCCTTACTCTGCACAGCATGGTTTACAGAGTCTGTCACAGAGTCATAGAATAGTTTCATGGAATTTTCTGGGTTGGAAAAGCCTTGCCAGACCCTCAAGACCAACCACTCCCTCAGCACTAACCCATGTCCCCAAATGCCACACCCACAAGGCTTTTAAATCCCTCCATGGATGGGGACTCCACCACTGCCCTGGGCAGCCTTTGCCAAGTCTGAACAACCCTTTGGGCCACGAAATTTTCCCCATATCCAAACCAAACCTCCCCTGGCACAGCTCAAGGCAGTTTCCTCTAATCCTGTTGCTTGTTACCCGGGAGAAGAGCCTGACCCCCAGCTGACTCCACCCTCCTTTCAGGGAGTTGTAGAGGGAGGAGTTCTGCCCTGAGCTCTTTTTTACAGTGGTAACTGCTGACTGCAGCAAAACCTCAATGTTACTTTCTCCGGATGTGTTAAAACCAAAGCTCTCTCCTCTCTGGAAGTGGCTGCTGGGGACCTGACAGCCTACTCTCTAGGGATATCCTTTACTCTCCCTCTGGAAGAATGGACCCTTTTAATCTGGGATGCAACAGAAAACACTCCAAGATATATTAAGTAGTAGTTAATAAGAAATTAATTGGGTTAGAAAAACCCAATTAATTAGAACCTGATTTTTCCAGAGAATACCATAAGCACTTTTGCTTTCTGATGTCCAAAGCCCATCTCTTGCAATGCTGGCTCCATAATCTGTTTACCCATCACTCACCCTACTCACAAGATCTGCAATTACATTGGACTGAGAAGATGAGTGCACAACATTATGAACAAATGCACTGGGCTAAATTTACTAACAAATCGAGTTCAGCAGACCAGGTTATTGCAGCTTCAGCTAAAATGTTTTCACAAATGTATGCTCATTTCTTCCTCTCTCTCTTTTACATCTAATTAGCGATGAGAGATTCCAAGATTGCTGAAGAGGACTTTTGGACAAGGGCAAGGAGCGACAGGACAAGGGGGAATGGCTTCCCATGGACAGAGGGCAGGGTTGGATTGGGCATTAGGAAGAAATTCTTCCATGTGAGGTTGGTGAGTCCCTGGCACAGGTTGCCCGGAGAAGCTGTGGCTGCCCCATCCCTGGAAATGTTCAAGGACAGGTTGGATGGGGTTGGAGCAATCTAAATTAATGGAAGGTGTCCCCGCTCATGGCAGTGGGGTGGAATGAGAAGACCTTTAAGGTCCCTTACAACCCAAACCATTTAGTGATCATGTGATCCCCCTGTGGACGTACTGCAGCAGGCATTTCCAATGCAGTAACAGCCTGGTCAGCCTGTGTGCTGGCTCTAGGAGGAGCTGGGAGCAGAGGGGATGATTTCTGAAGATGGGAAACAGAAAGCAGGGCAGTCAGGGGTGAGGAGAGCACTGGGGAGAATGGGGAACATATGGAGCCTGCTCAGGTTTGGCAGGAGGGCAGGTGCTGGTTTCTGCAGTGGGGATAGAGAGAGTGGAAGTCCCAGGAACTGGCATGGGTCAATCTCTGAAGGAAGGAACTGCTCTATTTTTAGGCAAGGGTAGGAAATACAAGCCCCCATCCACCTACGTGCAGCAGCAGAGTAGTGCACTGCCACAGAACCGTGTAGAAACAACACTTCCACACATCAGCAGATGACAGTTCAGACAACCCCTTGCTACATGGACACACACACACGCCCTCCAAACACACCTGGGAAAAGCATTTGGAAATTAATTTTAAGATCCTAGAAAAATGGCAGCTGAGCTGCTACACACCAGGGGAACCTTGCTTCTATGCTTCTTCCTGTGCCTGGTTTCTCAGGTGTATACATAAGCATGTGCTCACAATATTCTGATTTTGCATTTTGCAAGCTCCAACCTAAGACAGTTCCTGCAGCATCTTCTTCTGTGCTCTGTCTAGTGTAACTTTAATTTACTGAAAGGTTACCACAGCTATGACAACTCTTCCCAGTACAAGGCTGTGGAAAGAGAACAGTTTCGCATACTGGGAGAAGGGTCATTTACCTGCAGGGCAAATCCCTGAGCAGCAGCAGTGCCGTTCCTAGCTCTGAATCACAGAATCACAAGATTGTTTGGGCTGAACAGACCTTAAAGCACATCTCATTCCAATCACCCTGCCATGGGCAGAGACACCTTCCACAAGACCTGGTTGCACCGAGACCTATCCAACCTGGCCTGGAACACTCCCAGGGATGGGGCAGCCACAGCTGCTCTGGGCAACCTGTGCCAGGGCCTAACCACCCTCACAGGGAAGAATTTCTTCCCAATATCTCGTCTAATGCTCCCCTCTGTCAGTGGGGAGCCCTGACTTGTCCTGTGACTCCACGCACTTATCCAGAGGCCCTCTCCAGCTATTTTGGAGCCTCTTTAGGTACTGGCAGGTGCTCTAAGGTTTTCCTGGAGCCTTCTGTTCTCCAAGGTGAACAATCCCAGCTCTCCCAGCCTGTCTCCAGAGCAGAGGGGCTCCAGCCCTTGAACAATCTCCATGACTCTGGACACATGAATCAGTGCCTCCCTGCATTACAGCAACAGATTCTGGAGCAGAAACGTTTGTAGAAGGGAGGTTGATGTTGGCTATGCTCCATGGCAGGGTTACACCACTGCCAGAAATACTTTTAATACTGGCTATTTCACTTAAATACTGACATAATAAAAGCTCCCTCTAAAACAAGGGGATTTCTGTCACCAGCAAGCTGGTGACCCTGCCTGCCTTCCTCTGAGCCAAACACAAAGTCCCTGGAATCAATTGTGCCTGCAGTAGGAACTGGTGCACTGTGTGGATGCGAGCGCTCACCCACCCCTTCCCCAAACACTGACATTTATGGTGTCGCCTCAGGTCAGGGGACTGTGAAATGTCACCAACAACTGCCCGAAAGGACAACAGAGCTGCCACTTCATCTCGCGGTCTGCTGGGCACACACATGCTGACCAAAGGGCTATAAGGTCCTGGAGGGGTCAAGCGAGTCACTGAATGGGCCACAAAAGGCCAGGGATGTGGGGTGAGGGGCAAGTGCAGGGGGCTTCCCTTAAAAACAACAGGGGGGTCGGGAAGTGGCTGGAGCAGAGAGGGGCTGGGCAGTTAATGGCTTTGGCCCGAGGGCAGAGCACCAGCGAGAGAAGTTAGAGGAAGAGTAAATGGAGAGTTAGTAAAAGGCAGGTGTAGGGAGAGATCAAGGGGAGCCTGTTCCATGTCAGCAACCAGGAGCCACCCTGTGTGTGACGTCAATGGCGGCACAGGGGCATTACCCTCACAAAGGGCTGAACGGGGCTCAATCTCCACACCAAGACCCTTGGCCATGTATTCATCCCAGATTACACTGACCAGGAGGTAGGGATCCCCTGCTTTGGGAGGAGGGGAACGCCTCAAATGAACGCCCTGAAATCCTCCTATCATGTGCCCAACAGGAAATCACATTCCATCACCCAAAACGGGCTGAAAGGGCAGGGGAGGGTCTGCTGTCACCCCAACAGTTCAGAGTTCACCTGACAGAAAGGTGAAGTTTATTACATTTAGCAAATAATCCTCATAAATCTGCATCCTAAACCATGACTGCAAAGGGTAAGTGGGTACTGTGGATGAGGAACAGGGATTAATCTGAGGAACACTGTGAACTCAACCTTGGGAGGGGCTCCAATGGGAATGTCACACGATTGCCAAATGGAGATTCCCACCAGTGGGTTGCTGTCTCCAGGATCTGAGCACTGGGACATGCTCTACAAGACAAGGATTTCCGGTTGGAAATGAACTCTGAGGCTCTCGAGCAGGATCCAGAAGGATTTCTGTGGGGCTGGACTAAGAATGGAACAGTGATGAGTGAGCATCACATCTTCTGGCTAAGCTCTGAATTTTTACTTTGATTTCACACAATCCTTCCATTTGTACCCAAACAAACACAGTCACACAGATTGTTAAATGCTTTTTTTTTCCTGAGATCCAAGGGAGCTCTTTCAAGCTGAGACACTTTGCTACAAACAAAGAACTCTCTGTGGGCACCAGGCAGAGAAAGGGCCATTCACAGGGATGGCAGTGGCTCCAGCACAGACACAGAAATATCTCTGGAACATAAAGAACAGTTGCCTCTGTGAGGCCTGGATTGGAAGAGTACTTGGAGAGCTAAGCAGGGCACAGCTGGAGAAATAAGGTGAACTTACTCCTTACAATGATTTATTCAGGATGGAAAAATTCTTTAGTGCCAACTTCAGTTACTCACATCCATCTTTTACCTGTACTTAGGGTAACCAAGGAGCTGCCCTGGTACTTTCAATCAACTGATAATGTGTGTCATGCAAGGAGGCTTTCCAAGGCAGAAATGAGAAGCAGGTATCTTTGCAGAAAATGCTATTCCAGGTGATTCTGCCCCTCTGCCAAGACTCCACCTGCAGTGCTGCCTCCAGCTCTGGGGTCTAACAACAGAAGGATCTAGAAATGCTGGAGTGAGTCCAGAGGAGGCCACAGAGGTGCTCTGAGGACTGAGCCCCTCTGCTCTGGAGATGGGCTGAGAGAGCTGGGAGTGATCAGTCCAAACCATTCTGTGATTCTATGATTCACATCATGACATATGTCAAACATTCTCCAGCCTCCAGTACAGACCCTCTGCACAGATCTGTTCCCAATACTGCTGTGACAAGGACTTTTCCAGCCCTTCAACCCCACTGCCACTCTCTGTAACACTCCAGAGCCCCTTGCACTCTCCCACAAAGCCCTTCCAGGTCTGTACATTCACAACCTGTTGCTCAAGCAGGTGAAGCCCGCTCCACTCTGCTCTGCTCCTCCTGTGGCCATCCCTGCCACAACTGTGGGATCCCAGAGGTCTTTTGGAGACCTTCTGACTGTCAGTGCCCATGGCCAAGTGACTGCTGAGCAGGTGCTGCTGGCCCATGGAACAGACATGCAGTCAGTCATATATGCTGTGGGACCATGCCAGGTTCTGTGTTCACACAATGCCCACACATGCTGCAAACATGGAGGGGGGCTTCTATGTCAGAAAAATGCAGTGGACCCCACTTGGGAAGGCCAGTATTTTTGTCTGAAGACTTCCCAGTCACCATGTCCACACAGTCCCATAGCTTCCTGAGCAGCTCCTGCTTTTTCAGCTCTCTTCCCTGCAAGGAGTCTGCCTTTGCAATAGAATTTCTTTCATTGGTTCCTTTAGTTTTGGGTTAATTTATGGCCAGGAGCTGGGGCTCTGGTATCTGTAAGGCTCCCAGGGAAACTCTGACCTGGAGTTCAGTGCTACAGAATCTCACCCTTTCACTCTTATATTTCTATTTGTGAAAGATAATAAGCACATAATACAGACGAGTATCAAGGTTCAATGTTGCTACAATTAATTTTCCTCATCCCATCTGGGGATGTTAAGCCATCACAGATGCTATTTTCTATTATCTTTTTAGCTGCTTTCTTAAAGAATGAGCCTTATGAGACCATGTCATACCATTACATACTTGTGCTTCCCTAGAATTACTTCTGAGATGCCCACACCACAAAGACTACAACATTCCTCAAATCTTTGCAAAAATCAGCATCTGGCCAACCAGACCCTAGTGAGCCTGTCTCTGGTAGGGCCAGGCTGTGACAGGTGACCACTTTATGTTCCACCTGGCAGAGGCTGCTGGCAGCATACACCTGAGGCAGGGACAGCATTGCTGTGGCTGGCTCATCTCCAGGTGACCTTGGGGACATTGTAGGAGGAGAGCTGTTGAAATTTCTGGAGGAGAAGGAATGCTGGGGACAAAGGACATCACATCTGGACGAAAGCAGAACTATAGACCAGCTTGGTGGTCTGACACACCGCGCATGTGCAGGTACATACTAAGCAGATGCCAGCTCTGGAGAACAGCACAAGAGTCACAAATACCATCCCAGAAGGAATAGCAGGAGGGTGCATATAAAAACCGTTGCCAGGGCAGCACATTCCTGTTCTGTTGGCTCAATGCATCTTCTCATTCTACTCCGCTAGTGCTGAAAAGCTTTTTCCCCATGAAGACAGCTGAGCACTGAACAACAAGTTGCCCAGGTGAGTATACAAGAGAAGATTCTGTGAAGAGAAGAGCCCTGTGATTTAACCAGGAGGGCCAGTAACTGTATAAGCTAATTCCAACTAATTCTCACAAGAGCTGCATTATCCTGGTGCCAACAGTAGTTGAGTGTCCCCCATTCCATCTGGGTACCAGCACCTATCCTGTGCCCTGGCTACAGAGCAGATCCATTCCTGCTATAGCAGGGACCCTTCCATTCCACAAAGGGACATGAGAGATATGACAGATGGCCTGAGTGAATACTGCAGGTGGGAAATGAAAAAATACTGAGCAGAGACCAGTGCTGACATGTGGGGCACCCAGTCCAGCTCTTGGGCTCCCAGCATTAGAAGGGTGTGGAGCTGCTGGAGTGAGGACAGAGGAGGTCACAGAAGCCCTCCAAGGGCTCTCTGGAGACAGGCTGAGAGAGTGGGGGGTGTTCAACCTGGAGAAGGGAAGGCTCCAGGGAGACATAGAGCACCTGCCAGTGCCTAAAGAGGCTCCAAAGGAGCTGCAGAGGCTCCAAAGGAGCCTGGAGTGACAGGACAAGGGGGAGTGGCTTCCCATTGACAGAGGGCAGGGTTAGATGGGATATTGGGAAGAAATTCTTCCCTGTGAGGGTGCGAAGGCCCTGGCACAGGTTGCCCAGGGAGGTTGTGACTGCCCCATTCCTGGAAGTGTTCCAGGCCACGATGGATGCAGCTTGGCACAACCAGGTCTAGTGAAAGGTGTCCCTGCCCACAGCAGAGGGTTAGATTTGGATGATTTTTGAGGTTCCTTCCAACCCAAACCATTCCAGGATTCTATGATTCCTTGGATGTTTAACTGCAGGAGGAAAGGGAAAACTCAATGACTAAGGTGAGAAGAGCCATCGAAATCACATGGAGAAAAACCACTGGAAATTAATGGGAACACAGAAACTAAAAAGTAAAGAGGTGAAAGCAAACAGCAAATCACACCAAATTGTGACAGTGACAGAGTGTGGCCCGTGTCTGAACCTCACAGTTTTGTAGGATGGGCTGACTCAGAAGCGCTCCTGGCCCATGAGCTGGGTGGAACTACAAAACTCACCTGCATCCAGCAGCAGTTTGACTGTCAGGTAGTCATCAGCCAGAACTGCGTAGTGCAGAGCTGTGCAGCCCTTGAAGTTGGCTCGGACGTTGAGACGGTTGTTGAAGTCATCCTCCCGGGTGACAAGGACTGCAGGGGATAAAGAGTGAAAGCTCAGCTCACTGAGAGAACTACTGAACTGCTCATCTGGATGTGCAGGAGCAGCATGAACCCACCACCCCTCACCAGGCAGGAAGCTTCTTAAGGGCTTTGTGACCTTCTCTGGGACCACCAGGACCCCAGTGAGTGCTTCTGGTGGCCATTGCCCCCACTCCTCTGAGCAGCAGTAGAGATAAGGACAGCATGGTTTCCATGTATCCCAGTGACTGCCTACACAGCGCCCAGGCAGGGGAGGAGGTGGGTGGAGAGCACCTGAGTGAAGACCTCAGCCTTTTTCCAGCCATTTATTGTAGGGTAACAGGATGGCTTGACTTGGAAGAGACCTTAAAGCTCATCTGGTTCTACCCTCCTGCCACAGGCAGGGACACCTTCCATGAGACCAGGCTGCTCCAAGCTCTGTGCAGCCTGGTCTTGAACACTTCCAGGGATGGAGCAGTCACAGCTTCCCTGGGCAGCCTGTGCCAGGGCCTTCGCACCCTCAAGGGAAGAATTTCTTACCAATATCTAATCTAAATAATGTTTTTAGCAAACAGAAGTGAAGCTGTGACAGGAAGGAATGATGCCCCACTATGGCTTGACTGTCAAGCAAATTCCTGATTTTGGGAGTCTCCAGCACATAAGTCCATGTGTCTCAGCAGGGCATGGCTCTGAAGGAAGGGTCTGTCTGCAGCACCCCTGCTCTCCTGTAGCTGGTTTAAGGATCAGGCTTTAGAAAACCTGGATTTTAAACTCTTTGTTTTAGTCATCAGCAAAAAATAAGAGAGAGTGACTTTTTACAGGGGCAGATAGTGACAGGACAAGTAGGAATGTCTTCAAACTGACAGTGGGCAGTGTAAGATAGAATATTGGGAAGAAATTCTTCCCTGTGAGGGTGGTGAGACAATGGCACAGGCTGCCCAGAAGAAGCCCCATAAATACCCAGTCCCACCATGGAGCATGAGTGACAGTGGAATTGGCATATGCTGTCTCCATTCAAACGAACACCTCCCACTGGTGGGCCAAATTCTGCTCCTGGAGGTGTGTCCAGCTCCTTGGTGAAAGGGTCTGTACCCAAATCCCATCAGACCCAGATCCACAGGCAGGGAGAGCTCCCAAGTGCTCTGAGCACCTTATACTGTGCTATGGCAAAGCAAGCAGAGCTGGAAAACGGATGGGCTGCAGGGACTTCTTCACAGTCCCACCTAAGAGCCATCAAAAGATTTCTAGGAGATTCGAAAAGTTCCGAAGAGAGAAACACTGTGATGAATACCTGATGCTGTCCGAGCCCAGCATCTCCACTAATGAACCACAGTCCCTCCAGGAAGATCAATTAATGCCCTGGCTCCTTTCCTTCCCTGGGTCCTTTCTCCAAGCACACAGGGTGAGTATGTATATTTATTTGTCGTCATTTCCTACCCAGGGAGGAGCAGGATAATGAACTGCGTGCGTCAGGGAAGATGAATCTGAGATACTAGGGAGCAGCGCAGTAAAGAGATTAAAGTGTTATTATTGTTGGTTTTTTTCCCCCATGGTCCGTTGTGACAGCTCGGCCGTCATCTGTAAAAAATGTCTCTGAGAAAGATAATCATCGGAAACTCAATAAAGCGTCAGGGGAAGCCTCGTCCACCATCCATCACTGGGTGCCTGGAAATTTTCAGCCCTCTGTCTCCCTTCCTGCCATCCATATAAATGTCTGTAATATATTTTGTGCAGTGGTTGTGGAGCACACCCTCTCGATTTGGATGTTTTTATGAAAAAATATTTATACACGAAATATGTAAATGTCTAAAAAAAAAGAAAAAACAAAGGCAGTTTCTCTCTCTCTTTTTAAAAACGCAACTGAATTTATTCTTTTTAATAAAACATGTCAACCAAAGAATTAATGCAACTTCTCATGGAGTGGCCTTATCTTTTCTTCACCCCAAAATATATAACATTAGAGAGGGATGAATGCAGACAAAAACAATTAACTTTCTTGGTTGATACACTTTATCTTAAATAAAGTCTATGTACATGCATTATGTATTGGCATTCTATTGCTCATTTTTTAATGCAGTTTCATACATTTTACATTCCCTGCTATAGGGATATGATCTATGTACACTCTCTCTCCCATCAAGAAGTAGGTCTGCTGCACGGGTGGGTCACAGTGAGGGATGAGAGCAGGGAGCTTTTAAAAATACAGAATAATGCCCTGTCAAAGCTGTCGCCTCACTGCTCCATCTTCTTAACTCAACCTGTGCTTTATGAAAGGTTCAAATATTACACCTTCATTAGGCTTTCACAGAGCTTAGCACCGAGCCTAAAGCACAGACAGGCCCATGGATAATATCCCTGTGCTTCAGCAGCATCCACGGTGTGGTTGCCTGACCAGGGAAGTGACCCTGTGCTCGGTGCTCTGAGGCCACACCTGGGCTCAGCTCTGGATCCCTCACTCCAAGAAGGACATTGAGGCACTGGAGCATGTCCAGAGAAGGGCAGTGGAGCTGTGGAATGGTGTGGAGTACAAGTCTGGTGAGGAGTGGCTGAGGGAGCTGCAGTGGCTCAGCCTGGAGAAAAGGAGGCTCAGGGGGGACTTTCTCACTCTCTACAACTCACTTACAGGAGAGTCGAGCCGGGTGAGGGTCAGGCTCTGCTCCCAAGGAACAAGGGACAGGACAGGACAGGACAGGAGGAAATGTCCTCAAGCTGTGCCAGGGGAGATTCAGGATGGGTATTGGGAAAAATTTCTTACTGGAAAGAGTTGTTAAGCCCTGGCACCATCTGCCCATCCGTGGAGGGCTTTAAAAGTCATGTGGATGTGGCACTTGCAGACATGGTTTAGTGGTGGCCTCAGCAGTGCTGGGAGAATGGTTGGACTCTATGGTCTGGAAGGCCTTTTCCAACTGAAATCATTCCATGATTCTATTCTATGACTCTATGACTCAGGCTCTGCAAACCATGCTATACAGACTGAGGCTCTGGACAAACTGTGTGACTTCCTCCCATTTTCCACCCAGAGCAGCTGGAACAAGGTTTAACTTCCAAACAAGTCAGAGCACACAAAAGCAGCCACTGTGGATGCAGGTGTACTTGGGAATGCAAGTCCCAGTGGCTGGCAGGGCTCTGGCAGGGCAAGGGGGATGTCTGGGAACCATCCCATGGTCTGCCAGCTCAGAGGTGAGGTTGGCAGGCCAGCACAGTGCCTGGATAGAGAAAAGGCTTCTAGGATGGGGAAGGAAAGACAGGGACATTTTAGGGAGGTTGAGTTCTACTATCATTTCTGCCAGCATGAGGAAGAGCAGAATCTCTGAACATGCAGCTGGCTGCTCCAAAGCACAGCTGGCACCTAGAATCTAGACATATCCTGACAATCATAAAACCAAGAAAATTTTACCAACGTTTATTGTCATGAAAAGTGGAATCCATCTGGGAAATTTAAATAGGTCTGAATAAACAAAGCAGGTGTCTGATAAACCTGGCCTAGTGGAAGATATCCATGCCATGGCAGGGGGTAGGACTGGATGGGCTTTAAGGGTCCCTTCCCACCCAAACCATTCCATGATTCTATGACTCTGAGTCTGCATCAACCAGTGACAAGGATAATGAAGGGGTGAGCATGGAAACTGATATCTGCCAAGAATATCCATAATGAGATGACATGACTCTGCAGAAAATAACCTTGTTTCCATGGAAAGTCATCTAAGGCTGAGAGCTGATACTGATGCCTGCCCAAACCCAACAGTAGTCACTTGCACCATTCAGCTTTATTTCAACTGGCCAAGTCTGTCTGCATTTCACAGCTCCTGATAAGATCTGGATTAAGGCTGCTGGCAGAATACACTGCCCTGAATCCTTCCCCTTCCCCAAGATGTGGCTGCATGTGAGTCAATGGAATGACATTCCTATCTATGACTTTGTATTTTGCTCTGACTATATAAAACCAGTTTATCTCTGGTAAATTGAAGGATTGCTTCTATATAATATCTATGTAATGTTTCTTTCCTCTTCAGACACACATTCACCCAAGTACCATCAAATACTTTGCATTCAAATGGAAGAAGATGAAACAAGCTCTAAAAAAATCCCATGAGGTCAGATCAGGAAACAAAATTTTGGGACCTGAAAAGCAAATGTCAGTAGCTACACACAAGCCATCTTACCTTCCAAGGAATGGAGGCCTTTTTCTTTGGCAATCTCATACACATTGCTGAAATCATCCCCAAGGTTTGGATCTGCATTAGCTGTGAGTAGAGCCTTTACCACACTGTCACAAAACAGAAGGAAAGTAAGGTAGAAGTAGTAGATGAGGAATTGAAGCCCTTCAGAGACTGAGAAGTGCTCAGAAAGCCCTCTTCAAATATTCCTGGGAATGTTAACATTCCAGGGAAGTTAACCCACAACCATAACTGAACATTTTATCAAATGGAGCTCCACCAGCATAGGTTAAAATGAATTATATGGGGGAGGGACTGGAGGAAGGGGTGACACTGTAGAGATATGCAATCCTTCTGAGGTGACATGCACAGAACATGCTTCTAGCACAAGGCATATTCCTAGACACAGACCTTGGCTCCAAGGCCACCCCTGTCCCTGCAAAAAGGAAGATTACTGTAACACCCTGCAGATTGAGGGAAGCAAAACTACACTGCTTTTGGGAGGCAATTGTAAAGAACCTGCATCTCTGATACTAAAGGTGCCATCCTGCCACAGGAAGTGCAAACAACTCCCACAGCAAGCAGTTCAGAGGAGGCTCTGAAGATAATCAGAGGGCTGGAGCACCTCTGCTCTAGAAGACAGGCTGAGAGAATTGGGAGTGCTCAGCCTGGAGAAGGCTCTAGGGAGACCTTAGAGCCCCTTAGGGCCTAAAGCGGCTCCAGAAGTCCCGGAGAGAGACTTTGGACAAGGGTCTGGAGTGATAGGACAATGGGAATGGCTTCCCACTGACAGAGGATAGACTGGATAGCAGGAAGAAATTCTTATCTGTGAGGATGGTGATGCCCTAGCACAGGTTGCCCAGAGAAGTCGTGGCTGCCCCATCCCTGGGAGTGTTCCAGGCCAGACTGAGGCTTGGAGCAAACTGATCTAGTGGCAGGTCTAGTCCCTGCCCATGGCAGGGGATGGAACGACATGGCTTTAAGACCCATTCAGCCCAAACAATCCTGTGATTCTATGACTTGAACTTTACAGCCCTTTTAGACACTGGCAGGGGCCCTAAGGTGTCCCTGAAACCCTCCTTTCTCCAGTCTGAACAACCCCAGCTCTCCCAGCCTGTCTCCAGAGCAGAGGTGCTCCAGACCTTGGAGCACCTCCCTGGCATATCCAAGCAGCTTCACTACACTCCACCTTGTCACTCCAGCAGCTTCCCATACTTCTGAGGCTGGACCCCAGAGCCAGATGCAGCTCTGCAGCTGGGGTCTCATCAGAGTGGAACAGAGGGTCAGAAGCTTCTCCCTTGCCCTGCTGCCCATGGAGCTGGGGATCAGTCCAGGACATGCTGGATTTTGAGCTGCCAGCAAATGTTGCACACTATGAACATGCTGCAGTGGGACGTGGAACGCACTGCCCAGGCCATTTTGGTGTGGAAGTCCTCAGTCTCTGCTTCTGAATCCAAACAATCATCAGGTCAGAATTAAATTTCTCACTCTTTCTGAAAGCAGCTTAAAGCCAGTTAATTCTTAATTTTTTTTTTCAGTATGCAAGCTTCTCATGACAACTAGACAGTAACTCATTTGTTAGCATTCATCACCAGTGACATGGCTCACAGGCTGACAGCGATGTGTGCCACAGCCTGACATGTACCTGCAGGCTGTGCCTTGTCAAGTCACATGTGGAATTTAACTTAAGCTCCTCTTCCATTTACCCTATAAATGCATTAGCAGAATCAAGGGTGCTTATCTTATTATTTGAGCATGGTATAGCAGAGGCCAGCTCTTTACTAGCTCTTTAGTGGAGCACTCCTCACCACCTATAAAGGTACCTCTAGTGAGCACAGCACCAAGACTGGGGGCAGGAGATAGAATCATGGAATTGTGTAGGTTGGAAAAGCCCTCTAAGAGCATTGAGCCCAACTGTTCCCCCAGCACTGTCACTCACTGATACCTGGAAAATATAATAGATCTTTCCAACAATGTTAAAGTGAATATAAAAGCAAATCTTTACTTGAAAGCTTTCAGGTACACAATGTGGTGAAAACTGCATGTGGTATATTAATTCTACAATTTTTATAAAGTTAGTTGATTAGTGTGCTTATCATATACTGTCCAATTAAAAGGTTAATTGGTTAGGCAATAATTGCTGGGGTCTTGCTCCACTGGAAGCAGTCCAGAGGTTTCTTTTGCCCCACTTCTGTTATGTCTGGTCCAGATTCTGATTGGAAAAAAGAACTTCCCTGTAGTTGGTTCTCTTCTTGGAATAAGACTTAACAGTACTTAGAAATGTGTTTATAAGGTTAGCTTATCATTCCTAAATATAGGGAGGAAAGATAGGAAAAATACTAGAAGCTACAGCTATGCTTTAGCAATCTACAAAGCTACAAATACATAAAATATATAAAAAGCTAAAAATCTTAGGTATTACTCCCCCCTAAACTACATCCCTATCTCAAACATCCAAATGTTTTTGAACCCTTCAGGAATGGTAACTCCACCACTCCCCAGGGCAGACTGTACCAGAGCTGGACAACCCCTTTGGGGAAGAAATTTTCCCAATATCCAACCTAAACTTCCCTTGGTGCAACTTGAGGCTGTTTCCCTCGTCCTGTCACTTGTTACCTGGGAGAAGAGACTGACCCTCACCTGGCTGCATTCTCCCTTCAGACAATCCTTGTGAGCATACAGAGCTCATTTACATCTGTACTCCATTAACATCCATATTTCATTTATATACATATTTAGATAATACAGCTTGTTCTATAATATTTAGGTTGAGAGGTTCTGGCTCTCATTCTGCAAACAGCAGTTTCCAATTATGACCCTTCCCCTTTTCAATCATCAGAAGATGCAATGCACAGGTTCTTGAGTGGATTGAGTTGTACAGCCATGATCACACCTGATGGCTTAGAACAGGCACTAAGGATGGGCATCATGAAAACCTGCAGTGCTTTGGGTTAGATAGGGACCTTAAAGCTCATCTAATTTCAGCCCCCTGCCATGGGCAGGGACACCTGCACTAGACCAGGTTGCTCCAAGCTCCATAGCTCCATCCAATTAAGCCACACTTCCAGGAATGGGGCAGTCACAGCTTCTCTGGGCAACCTGTGCCAGGGCCTTATCATACTCACAAGGATGAATTTCTTCCCAATATCCCATCTAATCCTGCCCTCTGTCAATGGGAAGCCGCTCCCCCTTGTCCTGTCACTCCAGGCCTATGTCCAAAGTCCCTCTCCAGGTCTCTTGGAGCCTCTTTAGACACTGGCAGGGGCTCTAAGGTCTCCCTGGAGCCTTCTCCAGGTTGAACACCCCCCACTCTCTCAGCCCATCTCCAGTTCCTGGAGCATCTCCATAGCCTCCTGTGTACTTGTTCCAACAGGTTGACATCTTTCTTGATGGTGGATCACCACACCTACTTTCAGACATCAGCAGTGGAAGCCATAAAGCCCAGAGCAGCCTTTCATCACAGATGTGCTCACTCTCTACCACACAAATCTCTTCAATGAGCCTGAGTTTTCTCTCAGTTCACCAAGTAGTTTTGATTTTGTTTGAAGGGTCAGTGTGTGAGATAACCCACAACCTTCAGTACAGTTCCAGTGAGACAACCTCACTGTGTCATCCTCAGGCCTCCATGGTAGTGCACCCCCTGCCCTGCCCCCAGGCCACACTATGATCTGAGAACAGACAATGTGATGCCAGGGAAAAGACACTGATCCAAATATCTACTCCATATTCAGAAGAGACATGTCTACACTGTCTTGCTACACTGTTCATTAAGGCCCTATCAGTGAGGACATCCCATGTAGGAGTGCCACAACAAGCCTACAGATCCTTCTGGACTACCTTAGGAGCATGGAAAAGGCACAGGGCACAAAATGTATCCTGAAATTCCTTCAGCGGCTCTAGGAAGGGCTGCTCAGCATGCCTAGCTCCACTCCCACCTCTGCTTCAGAACCTGGACCTTTACCACTGCCCTCAATGGCTGCAGCAAAATGAAAAGCAAGGAAGGTCTGGCTGCAAGAAAAGCCCCACAAGGCCAAGTGTGTGGCCTGGGACACCCAGAATAGATGTGGCCACAGGCCACCCGCCCAGGCTCTCCCACCTCTGGTCATTAGGTAGGACAGACCTACCCTTAGCATCTGTCTGGCACGGTGCCATCTGTCAAAGACTGTGGAACAGAGGGAGATGCACCACATTCAGTCTTTCTATTTGGGAAAGCTCTAGCACAGGTCACTGATCTGTGCAAAGTTGTTCTGGAAGATCCAGTGCTGGATTCCTCTGGAAATATCCTGCATCTCCAGTACTTGGTGCTACTGTGGTCAATCCTGTCATCAAGAGAACTGCATCAAAGACCTTGAAGAGGAGGTCCCCATGAAAGCAGAAGGTGCAGGATGGAAGATGGTGGGGCAGGTTATGTCCTGCTCTTTTTACAGGACCTGTATTGACAATCTCCGTGCTGCTAGAGATGGACATCTACCTACTGAACAGAAAATATCATAGAATCATGGAATCATGGCTTTTAATTCCCTCCAGGGATGGGGACTCCACCACAGCCCTGGGCAGCCACTGCCTTGGCAGTGACAGAGCTGGACAGCTCCTTCAGGCAAGAAATTATATGCTTCATTGAAGCCTTTGATGATCTTGCCCTAGCAGCTGGCTTACTGTGATTCTTGCAGTCAGGGTTTCCAGCATCCCCACCAGGCAGCTAAGCCTCACGGATCACTCAAGTCTTTGGAAGCACAGGTTCTGATATGGTCAAACCACCCTTCTTGGACTCCATTCTGGATTGGCTATTAACACCAAAGAGACCCCTCTACCTCAATTTTAGCTCACAGGCTGTGATATACCTTCAAGTCCCTGAATCTGCTTCATTTTAAGGGAAATGATCCTACGTCCCAGTGTAGGACTTTAATCCACAAAATTGTGGCCCATGAGTGAGCTATGGGTACTGAGCGAGTCATATGGTAAAACAGGATTGGTCATTTTGTTCATAACTCCATCCATCTGCTTTTTGTGCCCTCAGTGACTACACTGAATGAGCTTCCTTCTTCCCACCCACTCTTCACATACTACCTCCATATGCTCTTGGATACTCAGGAAGCCCTGTCCTTTTCATCCACTGCCTACAAGTTCAGCATTCTTCTCTGGGAAGTGACCTTCTGTGAGAAGTTGAGCAGAGGACAACTGCTAGATGCAAGGTGGTCTGAGAGTGGTGTAGCAGGTGATGGTGGCAGAACTGCCCAGCTCTCCCTGTGAATTACCCTCTGCACCATATTCCCTGTGGTAAGAAACATTTCCATAGCTCTTAGAATGGCTGGGAGACTCAAGTTTAATAATAAGCACTGATATCATCACTTCCTGGCAAAATCTGCTGTGCCAAAATACTGGCACTAGTCTAATAACAACACATCACACATCCAGCCTCCCTTTCCAATCATCTTTCAATCACATCTCCTGCTTTTGGGATGTGCTGACCCCTCCAAGCACTTGTCCATCAGCTGGACTCCTGGAATCACAGCTATTAATTGCACCTATCCAATTTGCAGGTAAAGGGACATTCAAGCAAATTACCCTGTAGGAAAGGGTACAGCATCATGAAAATGCAAAGGAACTGTACTCAGCGATGCAAAGCATATGAATGTTCCTGGAAAAAAGGAAAGGACTTGCAAAATCAGGTGATTAAAGAGGCTCCAAGAGAGCTGGAGAGAGACTTTGGACAAGGGCCTGGAGTGACAGGACAAAGGGGAATGACTTCAAAGTGGCAGAGGGCAGGATTAGAGGGGATACTGGGAAGAAATTCTTCTCTGTGAGGGTAGCAAGGCCCTGGCACAGGTCGCCTACAGAAGCTGTGGCTGCCCAATCCCTGGAAGTGTTCGAGGCCTGGTTGGATGGATCTTGGAGCAACCAGGTCTAGTGGAAGGTGTCCCTGCCCATGCAGGGAGATTGGAATGAGATGAGCTTTAAGGCCCTTCCAAACCCAAATCATCCCATGATGAGTGAGTTTCAAACAAGGGATTCTCTGGCCCATACACTTTTTGTGTTCTTCCTCTTGCTGTGAGGCACTGGGGCAGAACAACACCCTAGACCAGATCCTAGAAGGAGTGGGATGCCACTGTCCAGCTGGGCTGTTCCAGCTCCCTCCATAACTCACCTGGGTTCAACAGCCTCAACAAGCTGAGTTTTAATTTGCTGATCAAGTTTTGATTGGATTAGAGGCAGAGCCTATTCATCAGCATGAATATAAATCTGAATTGACCCTGGTGATGACTCAGAGGGCAATGCTGAGCTAGAGCTGGCTGGGCAGTTCGATCGATTGGGGAAAGTGCTTTCTGCTTGTAATGGCTGGACTAACATATTGTTCAATAAATAAATACATAAATACAATGCAGGGGGTGGGGAAATCAATGCTGAGATGGTGGGAGGTGACTGGGGCTGCGTCAAGAGAGATGTTATGCCTGGACCACCGCCGGCAGCTGGGGTTGGTGAACCAAGAAGCCTGGTGATCCCCATGACCGTGTGTTATCAGCACAATGCAAACGCCTGGCTGTGTTTTGATAGGCGGCTGCCCTGAGCTCTGGCAGGAGCCACATGTCCTGCCTGGACACAAAGAAGATCCTTGCCTGGTTATATCTTAACTGTGTAAAACTCAGCACAGCAGGAGGGCTGGGAGGAACTGTTGCTCAGATAAAGCTAAATGTGGATGTGTGCTTTCCCAGGAGCACGTTTACATCTACCCAAGGCACAGAAAGCCAGGCAGCCGCAGCAACCCCTTGCGCTGTGTTGTTATTATTAACCCAGGTGAAAATGATTGACTCCTCAAAAACAAATAAAAAGGGACTATGGAATCCAAAAAAAGGTAAAAAAATAAATCTTGAAAGGTGGTAATTGTTATATTCTTCAGTTTTCTTTAAGAGTGCGACATGGGTGAATCATGTTTCAGAGGCATGGTGAAGGCACACAAGGGAGTTGAGGAGTGTTAGAAGCTCTGCTCCCTGCCTGGAGCAGTAAGAAAATGTGAAGAGAAGCCATTTCTGTGGCTTGGAGAGGTGCAGGAATCTGCTAAACTGACAGTATCACATTGTGCCTGAGTAGCAAGACATCACAGGGTGTTCATTCCTGAAAACAGGGATGCTCATGCCCCGGGGTCTGAGATGGGGTGCTGCCAAGACAGAGGTGTGAGTAACAGCTGCAGGACCAGCCAAGTGGCCACTGTTCATCAAAAACACCCAGAAAGGGAGTGCTTGAAAGTCAATGCCCCAGTTTGTAGGATCAGACCCTCCAAACATTCTGTCACCACAGCTGAAACCCACATCCAACTCCTCAGCTCTCTGACAGGTGACACATTGGGCTCTGTCTTCTTCAAAGGTACTCAGATATTTCTCCAGCTCCACTGCAGACAGCTCTGAATGACTTGCCTAAAGTGAAAGGAGTGAAAAAACCCCCACGGAACAGATGTATGTACCTAATACAGACAACAAAACTGCACCAGTTCATCATGCCACTGCCTGTAGACAGGGAACAGCTCCAGACCAGTCACCCTTCACCAATCTCAGAACAAACCCACTAGAATATCACAGTGCATGAGGAATTGTCATTAGCAATATAAGACAGCCACACAGCATCTTCAATGCACATGTGGATGAGGCACAGCTCTCAAGGAACAAACTCCCTCCTGACTCCTCTCCCTAAGGAGGGCTGGAGGAGGGTGAGGGATGGGACAAGGCCATGCTGGCCCAAGCCCTGATGGTTCTGGTTCCATGGGAGAACCTCTGGTCCACAGCTCCTTTGATCTTCACAGAAAGGCAGAGAAGGAAAAGGAGAGCCAAGACTCAGGGAGGAGTCACTTGGCATTGGTCATTCCCAGAAGAAAGATGTTGAGATGCAAAGGTGAAGAAACGCAAAGAGATGCAGATCTGAAGAGGAAGGCAGAAGAAGAAAGGGTGTGCAGGAAGTCAAAGCTGCAAAAAGAAAATGAAGATGAGCAGATGATGTGGGGAAGAGTCAAGGGGAATTTGGAGGCTAAAGCCCCTAGTGAAACAGGAAGACAAAGCTCAACATGTCCTGGCAGTGCACTGTCAGAAAGCCATGCCCTGGGCTAATCCCACAGCATGGACAGCAGAGGAGAGGGCAGTTCTGACCCTCTGCTCCTCTCAGGTGAGACCCCACACGCAGTGCTGCCTCCATCTCTGGGCCACCCAAAATCAGAAGGATGTGAAGCTGCTGGAGTGAGTCCAGAGGGGAACAAAATGATGCTCTGAGGGCTGGAGTACTTCTGTCCAATTAAAACATGGGTATTGCTGCTGCCAATGTGAAAGCCTTTATGGAGCCCTGCACAGGCTTGAACTGCACTTGAACTGGATGCTGAGAAAGGAATCCCTGTGAGTGCACCCAGGTGCTCCTCCCCACCACCTGAGCCGTGCATAGAACTTTGGAAGCCCTAAAATCATAGAATCACAGAACCATTTAGGCTGGAAAACCCCTCTGAGATCATTGAGTGCAACTGTTCCTCCAGCACTACCAAGGCCACCACTAAACTTTGTCCCCAAGTGCCACTTCCATAGGATTTTTAAATCCCTCCAGGGATGGTGACCCCAACACTGCACTGGGCAGTCTCTTCCAGGGCTTGACAACATTTTCAGGTTTGGAATTTTCCTTAATAGCCAACCTCAAGCTCCCATGACACAATTTGAGGCTGCTTTCTTTTTTCCCTTGTCCCTCGTTACCTAGAAGAAGCGAGTGACCCCCATCTGGCTCCACCCACCTGTCAGGGAGTTTTACAGAGTGAGAAGGTCTCTCCTGAGCCTCCTTTTCTCCAGGCTGAGGCCCCCAGCTCTCTCAGCCACTCCTCATCAGACTCGTGCTCATGCTCCAGCCTTCAGAATTGCTGCCCAGGGGTTGTGCCGATGCGGTTGAATGGGAGCAGAAGCAGGTTCCAGTGTTTTTTAAACTACTCAAACTTATCCCACTGGGACTCACACGCTCCATGCTGCTCTGTGCCTTAGTCTCCCCTACCACACAAGTAGTTCTCTGCCTCAGAGGAGGCAGAGGAGGCAGAGAAGATGACTTGATATTTCACTGTCACTTTATTTCTGTGGAAATGATAAAAACCGGAGTAGCTGATAACCAGATATAGAAAAGGTCACTATTCTACAGACATACAGCTAAAGTCCTACCTGCTTTGGGGTTTCATTTATGATAGCTTTATTGCTTATTTTAACAAAAGCACAAAGCCCACAAAGCTCTGAGTATGCATTTAATTAAAGCTTAAATACTAAAAATATGACAATGCTATGGTAATTCCCACAGCAATGGGAATTACAGCATAAAACCTTCCTTTGTTGCTGTAAACATGGTCACAACTGATGTGTCTTTAGCCCACGACCCAGTTACAACATGTATCATCATGGAGCCAAATAATTTGGACACTGACTCTGTCTCATGTAAAAAAGAAACCCTAAAAATCTGTCTCCACTAGATCTGCTACTGTATCTTCCCTCCCAGGCAGACACCAGTCTCCTCCTGGAGATCTATCCATGGCAATATTGCAGAATGCTTCTTAATGCCTCACTACATTTTGGACACAAGACATTTCCAAGAGGAAGAAGATGATCATTGTTTTGCTGTAAAAAGAAAAGATGGACCCCAAACTTGCCTTCCAGCACACTGGATTTCATCTTGTAGCTGATGGCAACTGACAGAAATCATTAAAGCAGTGCCTCTGGAATTAAATTAAACAGATGGACTGGGGCTGTCTAATTGGAAGAGTGAGGGCTGTGGAAATTGGGAAACATGACAAAGCTAAAGGACAGGTCACAGAAATCTCCAGCACACAGTGGAGACTGAAAACATCGTTCCTCTCTGAAAAACACCTTCGGAAAGGCGTTGAGGATGAAGGCTTCCTTTTTATTAGCTGAAAACACTCATCTCAGTTCCCAGCATCCCAGCCCTTCAAAATCATGCTGAGGAACCTGTGGAGGTATCATTAGCCATAAAATAGGAAGTGGTGAGAGAGCCAATAAGTTAAACATTGGAATGACACTGATCTTTTAGCAGGCAAGCAGTACCTGTAGGTCCTGTTCAGCTGGCTGCACCTCAAGCCATCTCTGAGCCAGGGACAGCCCAGCTCACCTGTCCAGAGGCTGCTGGCCTGAGCGGCGAAGGACCAAAAATCATAACAATTTCAAATCCATCACATCAGGTGGACATGGGAGGATGGTTTCACACTGCCAGAGGACAGGGTTAGATTGAATACAGGGAAGCAATTCTACCTTGAGAGAGTGGGGAGGCTCAGGCACAGGTTGCCCAGAGAAGCTGTGGCAGCCCTATTCCTGAAAATGTTCAAGACCAGGTTGGACTGGGCTTGGAGCAACCTGGTCTAGTGGAAGGTGCTCCTCACAGCAGAAGGGTAGAAGTGGATGAACTTCAAGGTCCCTTCCCACCCATAATTCTGATTTTGAGATCAGTTGCTGTGGCTGGAGAAAGCAGATTTACAGCATAACCTTTTACAGAGGGACCACACTCTATAAACAAAACCATCCTGCACCCTTGGGCCTCTGACTCCTCCCTTCCCCATTACACCCTGGCCACAACATCTGGTTCAGTTACACAGTTCACCCTGTGGACTAGGTCCATTAGCAAACCAATTGCAAGGAATTTCAAACTCTCTGTGGGTCACACTCCAGCTCAATGCATTTCTTACTCTACACTGTGGACATTTCAAGTCTAGAAACAGGACTGAAGGCCAAAACCTTGTCTGGCACAATGCCAGAGCTGTTACATAACGAATAAACTTGCATTTATGTTTGCCTCCAGAAACGATAGAATCAGAATCACAAAGGTGGGAAAAGACCTTTAAATCACCAAGTCCAAGAGTATTTAATTACTCTTCTGCTATCTGGAGAAAAGTTATACTGAGCTTCAGGTATCCAAGGTCTTCTTAATCTTCACTTTAAATCAGTATTCATCTAAAATGTGGGAAAAATAAACAGAATTTGCCCAACACAGCCAAACGCTTTTTCTTTTGGCCAGGTACACAACAAAGACAGACGTGGTGATGACTCTGCCCTCTCAGAAGGGACCAGCCTGGAGTCCACACATTTTTTACTGTCAAGATGTTTTCATTAGCATTTCCACTTGATTTTAGGCCTGATTTTAGGTAATTATTGTCCCATGAACAGCCTTTCTCCCTGTCTCCCTTTAGCCTTTGCAACTCGGGAAGTCCTGTTCTGCTTCACCAGTCACTTGGAATGGTCAACAGTCGTCACACTCTGCTGCTGACCATTGTCCACTGGGAAAGGTGGGAGGCTCCCAAGCCCATCCCTTCATGGACAGGCAAATAACAGAGCCCGTTGCTGCTCGGACATCAAAGTTAAACAAACACTGGCAAGCCCCCACCTCTGGGCCTGTTTTAAGGAGCTCCCTGAGGAGGTCACGACTTTCAGCTTGTCATAGCACACATCAAAGTTTGCACCACACACGAACTCAGCACATGGATTGGGATAGTGTCACCCGAGAGCGGATATTCAGCCTTTGTGCACTGCTTTAATCCTGTGTTTTCCCAAGTAATTAAGCTTTTTTGCTTATGAACTTGTGACTAAGTAAAGCATCCCTGAGAGGTTGTAACATCAAAGCTCATTCTCCCGTCTGTCCCACATTTTCCAAAATTGGATTTCTTTTTCTCTTTTTTTCCTTAAATAAAAAACCCTAATTGAATTTAGTTGTAGACTGAATATATTTAGGAGTGTCTTTAAAAGGTTACAAGAAGCCAGAGTGATCATCATGGGAACTGTGGAGCAAGGGCACAGCATTCAGCCCCAGTGACACCATCCCCAGTGAGAAGATAAGGGACAGCTCTTACAGGAGTGATTTTGGTTGGTGGGGCACCCACCACAACATCCCACAGGTATGGGCTCATCCATGGCCAAAACCTGAGAGCTGATGTGGAGTGGCACCATCAGTTCAGCTGTCACATCTGTGGGACAGGGGAGCAGCCTGCCCTGATCTGTCTCACCCCATACTGGGCATGAGGAGAGTGACAAGCTCCCTTGGGTTAAGCTTCACAACACATCTCAAACTTTATGAGGACCCTCTACAGAGCTCAGTATGACTTTAGGAAAAGGTTGAAGTGAGTAATCATGATGTGAGATGCACATACCTGGAGTGCCTGCTGATGGCTGCCACCATGAGAGCAGTCCAGCCAAGCTTGTGCCTTGCATTCACATCTGTGCCTTCTTCCAACAACCTGGAAAGGGGAGAGATATGGTCAGGAAACAGGTATGAAGAGAGCACCTCAGGCATTCTGGAGCTAATGAGGGAAAGCAGAATGTTTTACTGTGCAGGCACCTGCTCCAGCATGGCCCAGAAGACCCAACATGAAGTTGATTCAATACAGTTCTTAAAGGTGACCAAACTTAAACAAACATTCAGGTGATGGAAATCCCACTCCTTTCAAAGGGTGCAATGCCAGCATCTTGCTTTCTGTATTGTTTGTGCATTTATTTATTTATTCTGTTCAGTCTAATTTCGGAAGAACCAATCAGTAGCAAAACTGATAAACCCAAATTCCAATGACATTTGAATCCTCTGGCTGCAAAACATCCATTAGGCTTCAGAAGCAGCTCAGTGGAACTCCAAAGCCTGTGCCACCTGCAGACACTTCACAGTTTTTTTGTACAGCATAAGAACAAATAAGACAACCCCCAAACATATTAGGAACCAAATTATCCTCATGTCTCCAAAATTTTCTCAGCTTTTGCAAGATAATGGTAAGGGACAGGTTTTGCAGCAGGTACTTTAGCTCAACCTAAAACATGTGCTGAACCCAGACAGCATGAAATGATAGTTCTCTCTGCACACCACAAGGAAGAAAGGAAGTTCAGAATTGAGACACAAATTTTACAGTGCTCAAGTTAAATGAGACAAACTCTAAACCCTGCATGTTCAAGTCATAGAATCATAGAATGATTCACAGAAGGGTTTGTGCTAGAAGGGACTTTGAAGACCATCTTGTTCCATCACTTCTGCCATAGGCATGGACACCTTCC
Source organism: Cardinalis cardinalis (assembly GCA_014549065.1). Lineage (NCBI taxonomy): Eukaryota > Metazoa > Chordata > Aves > Passeriformes > Cardinalidae > Cardinalis > Cardinalis cardinalis. Next base: position 1,209,146 of record JACDOX010000190.1, on the reverse strand, counting down.
ACTAAACCAGGCTGCTCCAAGACCTGTCCAACCTGGCCTTGAACACTTCCAGGGAGGGGGCTGCCACAGCTCCTCTGGGCAACCTGTGCCAGGGCCTCACCACCCTATCAAGGAAGAACTTCTTCGTCATATCTAATCTAGATCTCTCCTCTGTCAGTTTGAAGCCATTTCCCCTTGTCTTGCCATTTTCTGCCTGTGTAAAAGGTCCCTCCACACAACCAAATCCATGATTATGAACCCATTTTTCTTGCAGGAGCAAGGTGCTGCCAGTACCAAGACAGGGAAGCCCTGGGTCAGGCTTTAGAAAGCAGGGTGGACCATGCAAGAGTCAGCAGTTCTCTGGCCCTTGGTTTATCCTTCTCCCTTTTCACATATTAAGGCATTTCCATCTTCCTTTCTGGGTGAGGCTGTCCCTGCACAGTGCATCCTCCACACAGGTATAACAGGGAAGAGCTGTCATTAAACTCCCTGCTGGGAGAGACACAAGTGAACACAGCAGCCATGTTCCACCTGAGCAAGCACCACACTTGAAGTCTTAAAATTCTGCCCAGAATCCCAGACAAGGAAGCCAAGGTCAGGTGTGACTGCTTGCATGCACTGAACAAGTCAGACCAGCTCTTTAAAGAGCTAGAGAGGTACACATCTGAATTCAGACAGCCTTTCCAAATTCCTCACCCTTGGTCTGCTCTGGTGGCAATGCTCTCACTGGTTAAGAGTGCTGGGATGGAATGAGTGAAAAGGAGGAAAATTAACCATATTCCTCTTCTTACAGTTGGGAAAAAAAAAAAGGAAAGCAGGGATGCTGGTCCAGGGAACACTCACAGATATACTCAGGGAGTCTTGCCAACCTTCCTCTTCACTGGAAACCTTCACAGTAGTTTCACTAGAAATTTATCCCAAGGAACAAATACACTCATATACAGAGACACCTGGTGTGTTCAACCTGAATAAGAGAAGGCTCCAGGGAGAACTTAGACACTCTGCCAGTGACTAAAGGGGCTCCAAAAGATCTGGAGAGGACTTTGGACAAGAGCCTGGAGTGACAGGACAAGAGGGAATGGCTTCCTATTGACAGAGGTCAGGGTTAGATGGGATATCAGGAAGAAATTCTTGGATGTGAGGGTGGTGAGGCCCTGGCACAGGTTGCCCCAAAGAAGCTGGGGCTGTCCTATCCCTGGGAGTGTCCAATACCAGGCTGGACAGGGCTTCTGGCACCCTGGTCTAGTGGAAGGTGTCCCTGCCCATGGCAGAAGGGTTGGAATTAGATAGTCTTGAAGCTCCCTCCCAACCAAACCCTTCAGTGCTATGATATATGGTATGATAATCCTAAAGTGATTTCCGGCTAGCAATGCCTGAACTTTGGCTGGTATCTTGAATACAGCTGAATGCAGTTCACCCCACTGACTGGACAAAGCAGCCAGACAAACATCATGTGAATAAAAAGCCTGTATAGTTGAACTATCTGCCTTATTTGACAAAGACTGGGCCATGAGAGCCAACAGGCAGATAGCTCCAGCCAAGCTCTACACAGAAGCACGTTGGTGAACTCTTCTGAGTGGAGTGGTGGTAGGATACACAGGGAATGGGTCTGGGTGGACAATTTGACTACCCTTTTTTGACAGAAGGAGTGGCCAGTACTAGCGCTGTGGTTCTGGAAGGTCTGAACTGTTCATCACACACTTGGACAGAAACCTAATAGCTGAAATACTAGAATTACAACTGGCAGCTTCCATTTGTAGCTCCCAACTGGGATTCAGGAGACTGTGACCACTGTAAAAGACCACAGCACCAACAGAACCTTTATGCTCTCTTTACCAGGGTAACAATTTAAAGTTCAATAGTAATGAACTATTTGGCAGTCAACAACAGAACCTTGGTCCAAAGAAGTCTGACACTTGAAGAACAAATTTTCACACAGAATCCACTCCAGATCCAATTTTTATTTCCTTTTTCTATGTGGTTAAATACGTGAAGAACCACCCAGCAGCATGATGGAGAGCAGGGATGATTGACCTACAGCCTTATGGGGGTTTGGATCTACACAGCCCTGCATATGGCCAACACTGGTCAAGCTGCAGCCCTGCATTATCCAGGGGCCCAATAAACTCATCTGGGGAGTTGCACAAGAGGAGCCTTGGCCTCCTGCAGGGCATGGCACAGAATTATGGAATCATTTGGGCTGGAAAAGCCCCTCTGAGACCATTGAGTCCAACCATTCCCCCAGCACTGCCAAGCTCACCACTAACCCACATCCCCAAGTGTTGCATCCACACATCTATTAAATCCCTCCAGGGATGGGGATTCCACCACTGTCCCAGGCAGCCTGTGACAGGGCTGGACAGCCCTTTCTATGAAGAATTGGTGAAATATCCTTATGCTTTCTCCTTCTGCCAGCACCACATCCCTACAAGTGAATGCCAAGAGTGTGCTGCCAGTTCTGCTGCCTGAAGAGCACTCTCAGACAACAGAATGCTGAAAGGAGAAATATCCCAGTGCAGCTTTCCATCCTGGTGAGGCGGGGTGTGCCCAGACACACAGGGGAGAGCAGATTGCTATCTGCACAGATCAGCTCCCTTTGCAGCTCCGCTTACAGAGGTGTTTGCACTCACAACAGAGATAAGGTAGCCTGACTCAGACCCAGGGCTGCTGCTGGTCACACCATCACCTGCTCCAGCTGGCAGGACGCTGCCTGCAGCAGAAATCCACACCACAGCTCCATCTGTGCCGCCATGTGTGCCGTGTCCTCTGCGCAGGCACAGGGAGTCGCTCCCTGTGCTGGAAAACTGCTCGCTCACTGCCACCGCAGGAACAAACTCCACACCCAGCTCCCCCAGACCCCAAGGAGCCATTCCCAACAGCACCAGAGCTCAGGAGGCTGCAACGGCAGAGATCTTACTGTCTGCCCTGACTCACCCTCACTGCTTCCAAAAATCCCTTCCCAGACATTGTGATGCCCAATCACCTTCCACTTGTCTCAGAGTGGCGTGGACCAACATGTGCAAGTTACTTCTGAATTTCATTGTATTTACTTGTCCATTTGGAAATCACTTGAAAGCAGTAACATTCACATCACCCCCTTCCTACAGTGTGTCGCTGTGACAGCCTAATAGCCACAGAAAATCCAGGAAATAAAGGCATCTTGATGATAAGGGAGAGGGAGCCTGAAAAAAGAACCCAGAAGGGGCACGGTAACCCCAACACCAAACTGCAGGTAAGAGGGCATCAGCTATGCCAGGATGGAGGCACACAAACCCCTTCAGGCTGGGAACTTCTGCCTGACAATAAAAGCCTTAAAGCCCAACACCAACCACTGATTAATATCCTCAGTAGAGTTTAATTGTTGTAATTTTGCAAAGCATCAGGCCGATTTGCATTTGACCATGGTGTTTATATGATTTTACATTAAAGGGGCAGAGAGACTGTCCTGGTCACCTTCTGCCAGCCACTGGGTGGCTCTGCTGCAAAGAGTCAGTCTTAATTTTGCCTGTCATGAGTTTTAGCATTTCATGGGAGGGTTTGGACTGGACATGACCTTGAAGATCATCCAGTTCCAATCCCACTGTCACAGCCAGGGACACCTTCCCCTAGAGCAGTTTGCTCCAAGCCCCATCCAACCTGTCCTTGAACACTTCCAGGGATGGGGTAGCCATGTGAATGGATATTTCTTCCCATCCTGCATTATGTCAGTGTGAAGTCAACCCCCTTCTCCTGTTACATTTGTTTTCCCTGCAGTGTAATTCTTCAGTATCTCCCTTTGAGACAAAGGACAGGACATCAGTCCTTATTTCAAATAAAAACATGATGTTTTAAACTAAAAGATGGAGAGATTTACATTAGACATTGGGAAGAAGTTCTTCCCTGTGAAGTTGATGAGGCTCTGGCATAGGCTGCCCAGAAAAGCTGTGGCTGCCCCATCCCTGGAAGTGTCCAAGGCCAGGTTGAACGGGGCTTTGAGCAACCTGGTTTAGTGGGAGATGTCCTTGTCCATAGCAAAGGGGTTGGGACTAGATCATCTTTAACGTCCCTTCCAACCAAAGCCATTCTATCATTCTGTGATTTTAGAATTCTCAAGGCACTTTGGAGCCACTGAAAAATACCTATGAGTACTGAAAGGCTTTTTTCTCTACAGACACACCGGAAGGACATACTGAATAATGAATTAACTTTATTCTTTAAAAAAAATAATGAAAAAGATCCTAGTCTGGCAGTCAAACCTGTTTAATCATCGTGCATCCAACAGGAAGGATGCTTGAGCCTCTCCTGTGGCATTAGGTTACAGGCTTGGAGCAAAGGTATTAGGATCAGTAAAATAGTTTTCCGTTCAGGAATCTAGATCATCATAAGCATCTGGAATGCCAGAATGCCACATCATTGGGCCCAGTGAGGGAATTACTTGTATCATACCATCTACCATAATATGCATTGACATTTCATTTAGGAGCTGGATTGCTTTTTTTTTTTTTTGGTTAAATAATTGCAAGATGCTCAGCAACTTAACAGATTTTCAGACAACTGAACTTTATGTTCAGGGTCTTCAGGCCCACCATTTATTTTTTCTCCGCCTGATTTAATGATATGACAATCGATAAAGCCAAGACCACTGCTCAGATCCCAGACAGCCAAATGTATTTACCAGCAGGAGTATTTTATTTTAATTAAATAAAATCCTCTGATCAATGTTTAGGATGTTTATCCGCATTTTAACCAAGTAAGATCCAGGACACTCCCCTCCTAAGGAGTTTCTCACATGGATACAGCTCTATTAGCGCCATTTCCAGTGTTTCTTAAATGACAAACTGTTCTTTGACTGCAGTGGTGCCACCAAGATGTCCCTTCCCCTGGCAGGAGTTGGACTGCATGACCTTTAAATGTCTCTTCCAACATAAACTCTTCTAGGATTCTGCGATTCAAGACCTGGTCAGGGGAAGAACCCTGAACCAGAGCTGGTGCTGTTCCTGATTGGGGAAGTACTCATATTTAAGGGATTTCAATAAAACTTTTTGGGTTTTTTTTTGGTAATGGTTTTAGGGCAGAAAGCTGACAGATGGCAGGGTTAGACTGAATATTAGGGAGAATATTTTCCCTATGAGGGTGGTAAGGCCCAGGCACTGGCTGCCCAGGGAAGCTACGTCTGCCTCATCCCCGTAAGTGTTCAAGGACAAGCTGGATGGGGCTAGAAGCAACCTGGTCTAGTGAAAAGTGTCCCTGCCCATGGCAGAGGGCTGGAACTGGGTGAGATTTAAGGTCGTTTCCAACCCAAACCACTCTGTGATTCCCTGACTCTATGAACATCACTGTCTGCTCTGGAATTTGCTGAAGGAATCTGGGCAGAGCAGCACCTACTTCTTTGTGCATATGCCCTATTTTACCCCAAGCCAGCAGCTCCCAAAGCTTTAGCACTTTGATCCCCGCAGAAGAGATAAAGAGCCCACATCGGCAGCGATGAGCCTTCTCCCCCCACTGCCCCCGGACAGATGTGCCTTCTATTCACCCGTCACTGGGGTTCTGGGTGACTGACTCGGTGACACTGCTGAGCCCAGAGGGCATGTTTGAGTTTGTGCTCAGTGCTGGGAGCATGCCCAGCACTCCATCCTGACAGGTGGAGGAAGAGGAAGCTGGAAACTTGAACTTTTGCCACAACAATAGCTTCTGTTTCTGTCAGCCTCTCAGACATTTCCCCCAGCCCTGTCCCAATATGTCACTGTTTAACTGCAGAGTGTGGGACACCCTCAGATGTGCTCACCCTCTTGGGAACTGCTCTCTGCTGTGCAGAAGAAGGGGGAAAGAAAAACATCCCAACTGAACAATATCTTGGAACACGAAAGCACAATCCCTGCTAGATTTTCCTGCCAGGGAAAGGATTTGCTTGGACAGGAGGACACAGCTAGCTGCTTGAAAACCTTTGATGTGGCTGCTGTATTCTTGGAGAGAGCTCATTGCTGTCTCTCACCCCTCACCACCTTTGCAGGGCCAGAAATACACCATGGTGCTCCCTGAAAACACATGGAGCAG
>JACDOX010000190.1:1181582-1202771 GCA_014549065.1 Cardinalis cardinalis | reverse complement strand
AAGGGGAAGGGAAGGGGAAGGGAAGGGGAAGGGGAAGGGGAAGGGAGAGAGGAACAGCATTTCTCTGCAGCTCTCAAGGCAGGAAAGCTGCTCCCAAGACACTGGGAAGAATCCTGGTAAGCCTAGCCCTGACAGCACAAACAGGCCAGCGGCCAAGGAGAAACTCCTGGAAAGAAATTCTCAAAATCAAAGGGAAGCTCTTATAAATGCAAGTTTGAGGAGGTGAAGCCAACTCCAAGAGGAGAGCAGGTCTGGGGGCACAGAGGGTGAGCAAAACCACCATGGGTGAAGCACATGTAGTGTGAAAAGTCAAAGAGGTACAACCCAAGCATGAAAAGGCCAATACAGACACGTGAGTAGCTGCAGCTGCCCCATGCCTGTAACTGTTCAATATCAGGTTGGATGGGGCTTGGAGCAACTTGGATTAGTGGAAGATGTCCCTGCCCATGGCAGGGAGCTGGAACTAGATGAGCTTCAAAGTCCTCTCCAACCCAAATCCTTCTGTGATTCGACAGTTGGCATCACCAGGTTTGGAAGAGAATGTGAAACCTTACATGGAGTAGCCCCAGTTCAGTCACCCCAATGCAAGAGCTGAGCTGTGTGCCAGAAAAATACCCTACCAGCCTTCAACCTGCTCTGGCAGAGCCAGCAATGTAAGTGGGAAATGAGCCATCACTGTTTGCAGAGGAATCTGAGCATAACACACCAACTTCTGACAATCCTCTCCTACTGGAGGTGGCATGTGTTACCTGCTCGACTTCCTCTGTGCAGGTCTGAACTCAAATGTCAGACTCTCCCACATCCACCAACATTCACAGTTTATGTGCTGTGGAAGCAAGCACTCAGCATCTTTTTAACCTGCTACCTCACATCTTCCAAGGTGTCCCTTAACTCCTGAGCTGTGAGGAAAGTAGAATAATTGCTCCCCTGGTTGTACAGGCCACGTCCATGCTGGTGGACTGCTTCTCCTCCAAACCCAGAGATGCTCAGGAGGCTTTCCTGCACTCAGCCCTGCTGATAAACATCTCCACTAACTGGAATTAACCCTGTGATGGTTCCCAGGCATATTCCAGACATACAGAAGCTCCCATGCATCCAGGTGTGTTGGTGTCTGCTTCCAGAGAGAGGGATCTGGGATTTATGGCCTTTAAATCTGATTTGGAAAGAAGCATGAGATCTCCTGTTGGCTTGGCACCAACTGCAGAGACACTGCTCTGTGACTCAGTGTGCAAACTCAAACAATCCTGGGAGGGCAAAATACACCAAGAAGCAGATCAAAAAGGGCAGTTTTCCAGCTATCTAGAGCAGGAAAGCACAGCACACATTTGTCTCTCCCAATACTTCATTGCCAACATGAAGAAATCTGGGCTGTTTTATGTGCCCAGAAGTCCCGCAGCCACAGGCCAATTCAAACTCAATAATCAGTAACAAAACTTTCACTGAAACACAGTCCTGGAAAACTTGGGGAGATTTGAAGATTAAAGAGGACATTTACATGATAAATATCTTTTTATCCTAAAAACCCTAGGTGTCTGTAACTCAGATACACACAGACAAATGCAGGCTCAACATCATATAAACATGGAGCAATGGAAATAAACATAATTATAAAACATCTCCCAATCCTGCTTCCAACCTGCTCCCACTACCCCTGCTGAAGATGTGTCACAGCTGTTCAGGACTGAGATAAGGTACATGATGGTTAGTGACCAGGAGCCAATGACACCACTCTTCTGCTCACTCTACAAAGCATTCAGGCATCCCTCGAGCCTCAGTCATGACACACAACTATTCTGTGAGAGAAGATGCTTCAACAGGTACAACATGGAATACTGGCTCCCATAAAGGCCCACCTCCTCCACACAGTGCCTTTCAATGATCTGATGTTCCAGGTAAGCAAAGCCTGACACACTGCAGAGGGAATTTTTACCCAGTCTCTGAATTCCTGTAACGAACACTTGAGCCAGGAAGCAAACAAACAACTGGGGGACTGTACCCCCAGTTCACCCCCCAAACTGGAGAGAACCGAAAGGGTTACAGCTGGGAGAGACCTTAAAGTTCATCTTGTTCCTACTCCCTCCCATGGGCAGGAACACCTTCCACTGCCCTGTCCAACCTGGCCTTGAACACTTCCAGGGACAGGGATGGGGGAAATTTTGCTCAATGAGCTGTGCTGCTTACAAACAAGGGAGAAGCGACAAGCACAGCCTGGAGGAGGCAGAACTGCCATGAGTCAGAGCCAAGATGAGTGGTACTGCTTGAAAATTGAGAGATCACTGTTTGGGGCAATCAAGCCTGACTTAGCTGTTTCTGCATCTCCTCCAAATAAAAAATCAGCTTGGAGAGAGCAGACTCAGCTGAAGCAACTGACATGGAGCTTCCTGCCCCACTGCCACATCTGTCTGGACCCCTGTGAGAGCAGGAGAGCACCTGGTCAACTCCAGGTCTCATTACCACACAGATTTGAGTGGCTGCCTGCTGTTAGGAATGAGGCTGGTAACAGCCATCTGACACATGCTCTGTGTCTCCATGAGTCACAGCTGCACAGGGCTGAGGAAAACACTGCTCCATCATGCTTATCTGGTGAGAAAACTGCTGAAAGCCTGTGCTCTTGGGGTGGCTTACTAAGAAACAAAGCTGGAACACAAAGAATCAATATTAATACTGAATATCAACACAAGTGGGAGCGAGGTAGGCATTTTTTATGCCTTTGCTTCTTGCTTTCCCTCCAAATGCACAGAACAACTGAGGCTGAGGGAAATAATACCATCTACATCAATTAGGTATTATACTTTGTGCTGGCTAACAGCATGAAGGGCTTGGAGGGAAGAGCTGGTTTGCCACATGCTCCAAAGGGGATGCTTTTAGAAGTTAGTGTGTTCTTTCAGCTCAATGAAGAATTCAGCCTGGTTCTCTCCATTCAGCAAGTGGTTAGAGATGAGAAAACTTGGCTGGAAGCTCAGAGGAGCCAGAGATGATAGAGGCAAACATACAGCAGAGGGGCAGGATTCAGCCTGTGGATATGCATTCTTCCTGCAGCAGTACAAACGTGTACTCCAGTGAGGTCTGTCTGTTATGCCTGAAAGGCCTGTTCCTTTTCAGAGTGAAAAATCACTGCTTGGAATAATCACAGAATCATGGAATGGTTTGGTTGGGAGAAACCTGAAAGTTCAGCTAGTTCTGACCCCCTCTGCCATGGGAAGGGACACCTTCCTCTTGACCTGGTTGCTCCAAGACCCATCCAATCTGGCCTTGATCACTTCAGGGATGGGGCAGCCACAGTTTCTCCAGCCAGCCTGTGCCAGGGACTCCCAACCCTCACAGGGAAGAATTTCTTCCCAATATCTCATCTAACTCTGCCCTCCATCAGTTTGAAGCCATCCTCCCTTGCCCTGTCACTCCATGCCCTTGGAGTCCCTCTTCATCTTCAGCTGTCATGGGGCCCCTTTAGGCACTGCCAGGGGCTTCCAGCTCTCTCAGGAGCCCTAAACACTCCAGCTCTCCCAGCCTGTCTCCAGAACAGAGGGGCTCCAACCTTTGGAGAATCTCCATGGCCCCCTCTGGGCTCACTCCAGCAGTTCCACAGCCTTTTCATGATGAGGGCCCCAGAGCTAGAATCAGTACTTTAGGTGGGATCTCATGATCTTCTTGGTGCCTCCCACCCTCTCTCACACAGCCATTTTCCACACTTTAGACTAAGACTGTATTTCCTAGTAACTGTATTCTGATGTTTTCATGTGCAGAGGGCCATGACCAGCTGCCACCTGAAGGCACTTGGAAAACATCAGCATCCCACTTTAAACAAACTTGAAGCTGGATAAGAAACACCACCCCAGGGGACAGTGCAGGCAGGGGACAGCAGTGAGGCGGGAGGACAGGTAATGTTCCATGGATGGCTGCCCAGCTGGATTGTCACACTCCCGCCCTGTCAAAGCTCAATCTGGACTTTACCCCTTCCAGCTGGAGAGAGCATTGAAGGCAGGACTGTTTGTGTCTCCTCTGTCAGCTCTGCAGCAGATCTGGCAGCTGGAGAGAGCATTGAAGGCAGGACTGTTTGTGTCTCCTCTGTCAGCTCTGCAGCAGATCTGGCAGCTGGAGAGAGCATTGAAGGCAGGACTGTTTGTGTCTCCTCTGTCAGCTCTGCAGCAGATCTGGCAATCTTGGGCTGTGGAAGTTTTTTGTAAAGAGAATCATGGAATCAGAGAGTGGCTGGGGTGGGAAGCACCTTCTGGAGATCACCGTGTCCAACCTTCTCCTTATGCAGGCTCACCTAGAGCAGGCTGCAAAGGATTGTGTCCAAGTGGGGTTTGAATATCCCCGAGGAAAACAATTCCACAGGCTCTCTGGGCAGTCTGTTCCAGTGCTCTGTCACACTCACAGCACAAAGCTCTTTCTCATATTGAGATGGAACTTCCTGTGCACCAGTTTTTCCGGATGCCTCTTGCCCCATTGCTGGGCCCTATGGAGCAGAACTGGTCAATCCTCTGACAACCTCCCAGCAGACACTGACAGACAAAGATGAGTTCCCCTCTGAAGCTGTCTCTTCTTGAGGCTGAACAGCCCCATCCCCTCAGCCTTTCCTTGTAAGAGGGATGCTCCAGTCCCTTCATCATGTTTGAGGCTGAATCTGCCCGCAGCAGGGCAAGCCAGTAGTTTTCACCATTCATGCTCCTCACACAAGCAAAAATCAGAGTTAGGCACAAAGCTTCAAACAGTGGGAGGGCTGCCAGCCCCACAGGGAACAGGATGGGAAGGATGGCCCAGGAGAGCCTTTGCAGAGCGATGTGGACAGGCTGGCTCCATGGGTTGAGGCCACTCTATGAGGTTCAATAAGGTCAGGTGCTGGGTCCTGCACCTGGGGCACCACAACCCTGTGCAGAGATACAAGCTGAGAGCAGAGTGGCTGAAAAGTGCACAGCAGGAAAGGCCCTGGGGGTGCTGGTTGACAGTGGCTGAACATAAGCCAGGTGTGGCAAGAATGCAAATGGCACCCTAACTTGTATCAGCCACAGGGCGGCCAGCAAGCCCAAGGCAGATCCTTGCTCCCTTGCACTGGGCAAGGTACCTCAAATCTTGTGTGCAGTGCGAGGCTCCTCATGAGCAGAAAGCCTTTGAGGTGCTGGAGCGGGTCCAGAGAAGGACAGTGCAGCTGCTCAAGGGTCTGGACCAAAGGGGCTGATGAGGAGTGGCTGAGGGAGTTGGGGGGACAGTCTGGAGAAAAGGAGGCTCGGAGGGACCTTCTCACTCTGTACAGCTCTCTGAAAGGAGGGTGTAGCCAGGTGGGGGTCAGGCTATTCTCACAGGTAACAAATGACTGCACGAGAGGAAACAGCCTCAAGTTGTGGTATGGGAGGTTTAGCTTGGATGTTTGGGAAAATTTCTTCATGGAAAAGGTCATCAACCCTGGCACAGGCTGCTGAGGGCAGTGGTGGAATCCCCATCCCTGGAGGGATTTAACAGACATGTGGATGTGGCACTTGGGGACATAGTTTAGTGGTGGGCTCGGCAGTGCTGGGGGAATGGTTGGACGCAATGATCTCAGAGGGCTTTTCCAACCCAAGTGATTCTGTGACTCTGTGACAGAGCACAGAAACAAAAGGACAAGCTGTAGACGTGCAACCCAGCAGGATGGTGTACAGCCACCAGCCCTGCCCTGACCAGCTGGAGCACAGAGCATCCCTCTTGCTGATCTGCCTGACCAGACATCCCTAAACAGCAGCTTCCTGCAATTACAGGCAGCAGAACACATGTGCCAATTAGCTGCACACCAATATCCTCTTTGGCCCTTGATCTAGGCCAGATCTCAGCCCTGGGGTGTTGCAGAGCCAGGTGCTTCATCCAAGATCCTGGAAACTGGATGGAACATCCCCTGGCTGCAGGCCAAGAGGGCTCTCCTCTCCCTGTCCTCTTCTGCACCTATCCTTCTCTTCCCTTTGCTTCTACACAGGGATGGCAGCTCCTACCTCCCCAGGAGCCTGTGCTGGGTGGGAGATGTCAGCCAGAGACAGGAACACACATGTGGTGTACACAGGAGAGCAGCAATGTGTACACTCTTCCCATCCTACACAAGCTGCCAGGCTGCCAAAAAGTCTAAATTCCCTACTGGCTGAGGGCAGCACTTGGGAAACCTCTGGCATTATGAGATAGACCAGGTAGGAGTGCCAGGATCTGTTCAAGAAGCAGGTCCAAGGTTCTCAGACTTCTCTTCCCACTTTAGGGGAGACTTGCTTTCCTCCCACAGCCCCAGAGCTTGCCCCCAGCACTGGGTGGAGCCATCACTGGAGCATGTCAGTGGCATGGCACTGCTGCTCACAAACCATCCTGAGAACCTCTGAGTCCCTCCCTGGAGGTTTGGCTGCAGAAAGAATGTGCCTCCTGGGGACTAGTCACATGCTGAGCCTGTAACAAACTGGCCCTTTGCTACCACCTCAGGGAATGTAACGGTGCCAGATGCACCTGAAAGGTGCCATGGCACCACCCCAGTGAGGCAGGCACACCCAGCTGGGACAAAAAGCCTCCTGCCATGGGACAGGAGCTCTGGAGATGCTCCACTCCCTAACAGCTGTATCTCTGGTCACACAACCACTCACTTCTCTGACTTCCTTGGCTAGGTGGAGATCTCTCCTCTGCTCCTTATGGGACAACAGGTCCCTGGAGAACTGCTGGCTCAGGCTGAGGAACCCCCAAGGGCTGTTTGCTCTGAGACAGACCCCAAGAGATGAGCTTCTGCAGTGTGTCACTCAGAGGGTGTCACACCCACATCTGCACAGTATGGCCTCACTGTCCTCTCTCAGCACAGGGATCTGCAACCCACCTCCTACCAACAGGTAAGGGTGCTCCCTATCTCTCCCCACCCACTCTGGATCTGAGAGAGTGATGGGAGCACCCCATGGGGGCTGGGAGCAGCCAGCCCCTTCCTTCCCCATGTGCTGACAGGGTTTTCCTGCCCTCCCAGCCCTTGGCACACTGCTCTCATGTCTCAGAACCCTGCTCACCTCTTGACTTCTGAAACGTTGTTAATCCTTGCAGCTTCCAGAAGAGCATCCTCTGAAATGCAGAAAGAAGGGAGGAGGGAGTTAGCATGGACAACACACACGGACATCCTAACCTGGAATGTGCAGGGGCTGCTGCTGCTCAGAGCTCTCACTGACCACCCCAGTGAGCAAGAGCCCATTCCTGTGAGCAGGTCATCTAAAATCTCCTCGCTGCCTTGGTGACTGACTCCAGCCCCCCATCACACACCCTGAGAACAGCAGCAGGCATCCCAGGGCAGTGGACACTGTCACCCCACGGTGTCAGCCTCAGCTAGAGGCTTCCAGACACCACAGAAGTGTTCCTACCACAGAGTCAGAATGACACCCCCTGGCTAGAGAAGGGAAGAGCAGCACCCAGCTCTGGGAGATGGGATAAGTGATGGGTTGGGTTGGGAGGGACCTAAAAGCTTATCTTATTCCACCTCTCTGCCATGAGAAGGGACTCTCTCTACCAGACCACGCTGCTCCCAGCCTTGTCCAAGGGATGGGGCAGCCACAGCTTCTCTGGGCAACCTGTGCCAGGGCCTCACCAAAACTCACAGGCAAGAATTTCTTCCCAATATTCCATCTAAGCCAGCCCTCAGGGTTAGAAGAAGCCAGTCAGTGGGAAACCATTCCCCCTTATCCTGTCTCTCCAGACCCACATCCAAAGTCTTTCTCTAGCTCTCTTGGAGCCCCTTTATGTACTAAAGCACGAAGGATAACCCTTCCCTGGAGAGCTTCCCAGGTTACAGCCAGCAGGCAGGTTCCATCCCCAAGCAGGGATCCCACATCCCCTCCCGAAGGGCACAGGACACTCTGCGCTGCATCCCACTCCTCCCGCCCTGGGGCCGGCCCCAGCAGCGATAGTCACCCTTGGACAGGCGGTCCCGCAGGTAGCAGTAAGCCAGCGCAGCGATGAGGGCAGGCAGCCCTGCTCCCGGGGAGCAGCTCCCAGCTCCACTCTGATGCCCGCCGGGGTCTCCCGCATGACAGCAGCGCTGCTCTGCACCCGAGGGCCATGGCGTCGGCTCTCTGAGGGATGCCATACGGCTGGACGATGTTGCTGGCACAAGGCAGCCAGTGCTGGCCGGGCCGGTGGCAGGTGGCCGGGGTGTCTGCAGTACGGCCAGGCCTGGAACAGGCAGCCCTGGCCTCTCCGCTGCGGTGCTCCCCTCTAGGCCTAGCCCATTACCTAAGGGAGAGCGCCCTGGGCCTGGCCCCATTGGCAAAGTGGGGCGAGAGCCCCCGGGCACCGGCCCCGCTACCGGGGGTTCGCCCCCCGGGCCCCCCTGTCGCCCCCTGCAGCCAGCGGTCCGCCCTGACAGCCTCGCTCCGGGCGCCGGCGCGAGCCCACGGCGCCCCCTGGCGGCCAACAGCGGGAGCAGCCGCAGCCGGGCGGCCCCGGCCCCCTCAGCCACGGCCGCCGCCGCAGTTCCGTAGGTCGCACGTGACGGCGACCACCATGGCCGTGCTCGGAGGAGCCGCGCGAGCCCCTGCGGCAGCGGGCAGAACGCCAGAGACGCCAGCATAGCTCCCTCGCTCCTCCCGCTGCGCCGCTCGCACCTTACCCCCCCCCGTCGCTGAGGCCGGTGGACAAGATGGCGGCTTGCCGGCCGGCGGAGCTTGATGAAGGGGGTGCGCAAGGCGCGCCGGGAGATGTAGTCCCCACCACGCCCTGCGGTGCGCTACTCCGCCGCGGTGCACTACAACCCCCAGGAGGCGCCGCGGCGCGGCCTTCCCGGGGCATGCCGGGAAGCCGGCGTCTGTTGCGGGACATGCAGGGGAGTAGTGGCGGGCGGGCTCCGGCAGGGGGCGCAGCGCGGGTCGGGGGAGGGCGGGGCGCTCGGGAGCGCGCGTGTGTGACGCGAGGGGTCGCGCGCGCCGGCCCGTACGGACACGGACAGACCCCGTACACACGCATGGGCACACACATGCACACTCGTTTATTCACACACGGGGCGCACACAAACACGTGTGCACTGGCGCACACGCACAGGGGTGTTTCTGCAGGCACAAATGCAGTGCCACACCTGTGCACACCTGCAGGCACGCGTGCTCTCCTGTGTACGCATCCCCCGGACAGCTGTGCACACACACACGTGTGCAGCGCTTGTACCCCCAGCAGGGCTTCATGTGGTGCTATGAATGAATCCTGGGCATTTGCTGCAGGCTGGGCTCAGCGCAGATGCCTCTGGGGGACGCCTGTGTGGGCACATGCGTGAGCACGCGTGTGTGTGTGAGCGCCTTCCTGCCCAGGATCTGCCACCAGCAATTCCCGTTCTACCCATTTCCTCCAGTTTCACCCCAATTCCCTCCATTTCCCATTATCTCAGCAGCTGTTTGCCCAGTTTGCCGTCCCACCGTCACTCCAGTGCTTCCACGGGGTCTGACAAACTCCTGGATTAAATAGAGCTGGTAATGCATCTTAGGGATTTGATTAAAAAATTTTTTTTAGAAGACTTGGTTTTATTGCCTGAATTACTGATTCCTGCATTTAGCTCTGCACACTCCGAATACTGATTTCTGCATCTGCTCCTGGCAGATGTGGGATGGTGGACCAGGAATAAGGATTGGGACCCAGGGAGCTGGGAAAGAACCAGGAGTGTGGGAAAGGAAGGTGTCAGAAATGGGCATTTCTGCACCCAGACTGGGGCCAGCAGGACTGGGGGTTGTTACAGAAAGCCCAGTGCTCCCAGTTCCCCAGTCCACTTCCCCTAGCTCCATCAGCTCAGTGCTCACACTTCCCCAGCCCAGCTCGCCCAGCTCCATCAGCTCAGTGCTCCCAGTTTCCCAGCCCAGTTTCCCCATTCCATTAGCCCAGTGCTTGTAGCTCCCCAGCCTAGTTCTTCCAGCTCGATCGGCCCACTGCTCCCATTCCCCAGCCCAGCTTCCCCAGACTGTTTGCTGCTCTTGCTCAGTTGCTCAGTCCAGTTCTTCCAGCTCTGATAGCCCAGTTCCCCCAGGTACCCAGCCCAGTCTCTCCAGCTCCCCAGCTCCTCTCACCATGTGCTCTCCAGCTCAGCTCAACAGCTTCTCCAGCCCAGCTCCCCCACTCCTCCCTGCTGCAACAGCCCAGTTCCCCAGCACAGTTTCCCCAGCCCATCTCCCTGGCTCCTCCAACCCAGCTCCCCCATTCCCCCAGCCTGTCCTCCCTATGCCATGACTCCCATGCCATTTGTGTTCCAGATTAGGAATGCCATGTGTTGTCACATGGCAGGACTTGCTGGGAATGTGGGTGCTCCTGCTTCCAGCGCCAGGACTGCTGGAGGCTGGGAAGGGCTGTAGTGTGATGGCTTTCACCTTTCTGCTTCCCTGGACACAGGGTGGGAACAGGCCAGGCTTTCACAGCAGAGCTGGCAGAAAGGGCAAGGAGAGAAGGATGAGGGGAGAGCGTCCCCCTGCACCAGCCGCAGCACCCTGTCCCCAGCCATCCATTGTGGATGTTCACTTCCAGTGGGACAGGATGCCAGAGATTCCCCTGGCATCTTGTCCCAGATGAGGACGCTGGGAGCAGTGGTGGGCCATGGTGAGGCCTGTGGTGCCAGGTCTCTGTCTCCTCACAGGTGCTGAGCATGGTGACATCGCTGTGTTCTCCTATCCCTCCGGCTACGGCATCCCTGGGAAGGGCCTCATCCTGGATAAGGAGTTCGGTCCTACATTCCTGCTGCTGAGACAGGCTTTGCTTTGCCAGTCTAGGTACATGCCACACTGCTCTGTCATCATGTACACAGTTATTCACGGGAGCTGGGAGAGCGTTCCTCGGTGCTCCCAAATGGAAAGAAAGAAATCCTGAGTCGGCAGCATTTGCAGAGCTGGATGGGAGCCAGAGCCTGAGCTTTTCCAAAAATAACACATCCCAGTCAGCTCTGCCAATGGCAGCATGCCCACCCGCTCCTGGCATGGCACCGTGGGGATGCCACGGCACGGCCCAGCACTGGCACAAAGGATGGATAATGCACGGGCACAGGGCGCGGGCTCACAGCTGACAGTGTCACACCAGGGTGACCCGCAGCCTGCAGAGAGGCCGTGGGCTCTGTCCGGCACTCGTGTCCCCTCCTACCCCGACTGGAACCATGGAATCGTTTGGGTTGGAAAAGCTCGCTGGGACCATTGAGTCCAACCACTCCCCTGTACTGGCAAGGCCGTCACTAAGCCATGTCCTCACATTTGTCACATCTGTCTTTTTAAACCCCTCCAGACATGGGGACTCCACCAGTGCCAGGGCTGGACAATCCTTTCAATATCCAACCTAAACCTTCCCTGGCACACAGTGCAGGTGTCCCTGCAAGTGCCACAACTCCGCACCCGTGTCCTGCAGCTGCTCCCGGTATCCCGCCAGTCCGGGCTGCTCCCCTCTCCCACAGCCTGCCCTCCCTCCCAGCGCTCCCCTTCCCCCCAGTCTTCCCAGTTTCAGCTGCGACCTTCCCGTTTTCCCCCGGCTCCTCCCCGCTGCTTCTCCCGGTAACCCCGCCCCCCACCGAGATCCCCCAACTCCTCCCTCGCGGTGCTCCCGTTCCCCCCATTTTCCCTCAGGTCTCCCCCGCTCCCGCCCCCGGCGCTTCCCGGCCCGGCCCCGCCCCGGGCCCGCCCCTGCCGGTCCCATCGCGCCCCGCGCCCCGCAATGCCGCCCTAGGGGCTGGCGGCACCGGCACCGGCGGGCTGCGGCGCTCCGGGGCCATGTCGGGTCACGACGGCGGCATGTCGAGTCGCGACAGCGTGCAGATCCCCGACGACCGGGACTTCGGGGCGTTCCGGGCGCAGTGCGAGTCGGAGCAGGGCTGGAGCCTCACCTACAGCAAGGGCGGGGTGGGCGTCTGGGTGCAGCTGCTGGAGCCCGAGCGCGCCCTCCACAAGATCAAGGTGAGATCTCCCGCCCGGCACACCCTGGTGCACGGTGAGACATCCCCATCTACCCTGGGCACCCCCAATCCACGGTGAGACCCCCCCCCGCCCCGGCATCCCCCCGGGACCGGGGTACGCAGCAGCGAGGGGGGGTACCCCGGGCAGGAGGGACCCTGAGGAGGATGCTGCACCCTGGGCTGGGGGGGAGGGAGGGGGGACCCCCACAGTGAACGGGGACTGAGTGGGAACTCGAGGATTTAACCAGCACCCAGGGGTGAGGGGGAATCCCGGGGAATAGTGGCCTCCCTCAGGTGATGCAGCGCCTTGGGGCGAGGGGGGACTAGGCCGAGCTGGGCCCCGATGGCAGCAGGGACGCCGGGACACGTGGGGTTAACTGGCACAGCAGGACAAATGGGCAGCCTGGGGACGCCAGGACAAACACAACTCCAGCAGGGCCGAGCCAGGGACAAGTAGGCACCGCTGAGGGCTGTGCAGGGACACTGGGGGCTCAGCCAAGGACAGACAGGAGCCCCAGGATGTGTGGGGCTGTGGGTCCTGGGTACTGCTTTCTCCCCACTTCACCCATTGGGAACGTACCTCCCTTGCTTGCTGCACACCAGGGCTGGCCTTGGGGACTCCTTGGAGCCTGCAGCCTGCTATCACTGGGCTTGTCTCCCTTGGCCAGAGCTCCCTATGTCCCCACTGCATTTCCCCGTGGGTCCCTTCCCTCTTGGTGCCAGTGTGCTGGCACAGGCAGGTGCATGCTTATCCTGGCCCTCCCCTCTGGCAAAGTAGGGACACCAGGATTCAAGAGACAACTTGAGACAGGATCAGCGTACAGATGGGGTTACACTGGAATCTCTGGCAGGTGTCCCTGTCCCTGGTGGCACCTCCATTAAGCTGTCCTGGTATAGTGAGTGGCATCATCCTTGCCATGGTGTCGAGCCCGGGCGGTGGCAGCAGCAGTGACGACGCGGCCTGCTCACACACTGCTCTGCAGCAGCTGGCACTGGCCCTGCTGGGGAAACCTGTCCCTGGGGCACTGGCAGTGGCTGTGCCCGGCTCCTGCCATGGAACCACTGGGTTGCTTCCACTGTAGCACTCCCCATGGAGGAGTTTGGGCTGCCGTGACCCAGGAACGGGTTCCTTTTGTGCCCTGGTGGCAGCAGTGAACCCTGGGAGGGGGGATGGTGCTCTCTGGGGTGTAGGGGGTCACTGGTGCCACCTGCACCCTGCCCCATCCCCACAGAGGTGGAGACCCGTGGTGGGTGGGATGCAGAGCGTCCATCCCTGTGGCATCCAGGCATGACGGCACGGGCATGGCTCTGTGTGACAGTGCATCCTGACCCCCACCCCAAGCTCCTCGTGTCCCCCAGCCCTGCTGCTTGCACTTGGGGGTTGCATCCCAAAACATCCCCTGGATTGAGGTGGCGCTTGGGTGCGTCCCCTGCCTGTCCCACAATCCCAGTGTGCCACGTTGGCGTGGCAGGGACCCAGCCCACTCCAGGATGTCCTGGAACAGCTGCTCCCGCCACCGCCACCGCACCTGGAGCTGTCTTTTGCCTGCGGGGGTCCCTGAGCCAGGTCCTGCCTCTTTCCACGCCCTCCTGGACAAATCCTGCTTGGAAAGGTCCTGCTGGGTGTTCATGTGTTGATTCCATGTGTGTGCCACTGGGTGTTGGAGACCCTGTGTGGTAGCAGTCCTTGTCCCCACCCCGTGGCCCCCAGCAGCACCCAGGCCCACCATCCCACCCAGGATGAAACGCTCCTGATGGATTTTGAAGGAAAGGACACATGGGGCATTGCAGACGTGGCATGGCAAGGTGCAGCCCAAGGGTTTGCCCCTCATGCTGGGGGTCTCTTCCAGGGTGCTGGGGATTCTCTGCAGCTTCCCAAGAGCTGTTTTCCCCCTGAATTCATCTTGGATTCCTCCTGGATTCCTTGCCTAATTAAGTGGAACCTGAAGGTCTCGCCCTGCTTTGAGGCTGCCGCCCCCTCCTCCCCGCCCCCCTCCATTAGGGATGCAGCTCCCGTCTAACCTGTTTTCTGGAGTCTGGGAACAAGCTGGTGCCATGGCTGATTTCTCAGTGGGACATTTGGTGGCCTTGGGACTGGCTACAGGTTGGGGGATCCCAGCCAGGACACCCCATCCTACCCGGTGGGGCAGTGAGTTGGTCCCTGGGCATCTGGGATCCCCCAAGGATGATGGTTTCCCCTCTAAATGGGCTGTCCCAAAGGATGGCCAGGAGCCATCCTGTAGGATGCAGCAGAGGGGGGATCTGGGGTGTTGGTAAAGCTGCCAGCGAGGATGAGCTTGGGGACTCCCTTGGTGGCTGCAGGCAGGGGTGATTGGTCTCCCTTTGGATCTGCTCCTGTCCCACAGTCTGGCACCCATTCCATGTTCCCTCAGGCACAGCATAACCCCAGCCCTGGGGACTTCATCTCTTTCTCCTCCACCTCCTCTTCTTTCTCCTCCTCACCCCATTAGTCAATATTGACTCAAGGTTGGGGCATGTGTTTCCAGGCACTTCCCAGGTGGCACCATCCCCTCTCCTGCTGCGACCCCCCTGGCACCCCTCCAGGATGTGAGTCACCTGCAGGGCACGTCCTGCACTACTGGCCTGACCAGCCTTGCTGCTCTGGGAATCGAGCACCTGAGCATGGTGCTGGGCTGGCCTGGCTGCAGGGGGGAGCGGGGCTTCTTCAAGGAAGTCATCCAGGCAGGCTCTCCCCAAACCTGCCCTGCAGCCGTGGCTGTTCCCAGACAAGTTTTTGGGTGGTTGGAGGAGCTGGAGATGGGCCCTGTGGAACAGGGATGGGTCTCTGAGATTGAGGATAAGCACGGTGGGGTTGAGGGCAGACTCCATGGGGCGGGGGTGGATCTGTGGGGTTGAGGATGAGCACGGTGGGGGTGAGGCTGGGCTCTGTGGGGCAAGGATGGGATTGAGGATGAGTGCTGTGGGGGGAAGGGCTCCGTGGCTGTGTCCCCCAAGGGGCCATGTGAGGCTGTGCCCCACTGCTGGGTGCTTCTGTGCCCCTTCCCAGGGCTGGGGGGTCTCTAATACCCTGTGCTGAGGCAACAGGGCCAGCCCTAAATCCCGAACCGCAGGGTCTGGGGGCCGGAGGAGCTGATGCCATCCCTGGGGATAAACAGGAGCCGGTGGCATTCCCAGGGACAGGCTGCTGGCTGTCTCTGCCCCACACTTGGCTTCAGCACCCTTGACCTCAGCAGATGCATCCCTGCTGCAGGAGTAGCCTCCCTTCACCTTCTCCATTCTTGTCTCCTCGCCTTCCCTGGATTTGGCTGCTGCAGTGATGGAGCAGCTCCCCACTCTGCACCCCCCAACCCCTTCTCTGTGATCCATGCTGCCCCAAGGCACCAGGCACAGGCTCCTCTTGGCTCCCCTGTGCAGGGATGCCACTTTGGGGGGAGCACATCCGCAGTGATGGGAGGGCAGGTGGGAAACAGGGTCCCCGAGTACCCAGGATTCAGCTCCACACTGCCTTGAGGCCCTGTGTGCCTGTGCTATGGGGGTGGCTGGGATCCAGGTTGGGATCCAGGTCTTCTTGAAGGAGGTTGCATTGATATTTAAAAAAAAAATAAAAATAAGAGGAGACACCTCCCCCCCACTTGCTGGGGCTTCCCACAGCCACCTTCCCACCCTGGGGTCCCAATGGCCATCCTCCTACCACGAGGTCTCCACTGCCATCCTGTTGGGGGCTCCCCACAGCCACCTTCCCACCTGGGGGCCCCTGGTAGGTGTCTGATGGCCCCTGCCTTGCAGTGCAGGATGGAGTGCAGGGACGTGCCGGCGGAGACGCTCTACGACGTGCTCCATGACATCGAGTACCGCAAGAAGTGGGACACCAACGTCATCGAGACCTTTGACATCGGGAGGCTGACGGCCAACTCCGATGTGGGATACTACGCCTGTGAGGAGGGGGCTGGGGGATCTGGGTGCTCCTGGGGGAGGGCTCAATCCCTGGGCTGCTACCACTCCACCCTGGGCTCGGCATCTGGGGGAATCCATGGTGTGTGGCGTTGAAGGGAGAAGCCTGTATAACAGTTTGGGGGGATTTGGAGGGCAGAAGGGGACCCCATTCTTGAAGGTGGGTGTCTCACTCTGGAACATCCCACCTGGTGCTGTCCCTAGGGAGGTGTCCCAAGCCCCTGAAGAACCGGGACGTGGTCACACTCCGCTCCTGGCTGCCCATGGGCTCTGACTACATCATCATGAACTACTCTGTCAAGCATCCTGTGAGTTTAGCAGGGCACCGGGGGTGCTGTGGCGCTGGGCTGGAGCTGGGGCTCACTCAGAGCTTGGGGAGATAGGTTGGAAAGTTGAGGGGGTTGTGACAGCCCTGCTTGTGGCTGGTGCCTGCTGTACCCCACCTGCCCTGCCAGTGACTCGTGTTCCCTCCCTGGTGCCCACCACAGAAGTATCCCCCCCGCAAGGACATGGTGCGGGCTGTCTCCATTCAGACAGGCTACCTGATCGAGGGCACGGGAGCCAAGAGCTGCACCATCACCTACCTGGCACAGGTGGACCCCAAAGGTGAGAGAGGGACCCCCAGCTCTGTGTCCTGGGGCCCAGCACCTTCAAGTCCTTCCCTTGTGTCAGTGTGTGCTTGGGGGGGCAGTGGGGTCCTAGTGGAACTCGGGGGGCTTAGTGGGGGTCTCATAGGTTCTTAGTGGGGGGCTCATTGGGAGTTCAGGGGCTTAATGGGGGCTGTGGGCTCAAGAGTAGCTTGGGGGGCTCAGGGTGGGCTGGGGGAAGCTGAATGGGCACTCACTTGGACTTACTGGGGGCTCAGTGGGAGCTCAGGTTGCGCTGGGGGCAGCTCAGTGGGGATTAATTTGGGGCTCTTGAAACTTCAGGGCAGTGTCAGTAGGGCTTCAGGGAGTCTCAGGCTGAGCTCAGTGGGACTCGAGGTGGGTTCAGGAGGACCTGTGGAAATGCTCAAAGTGGGCTTGGAAGGGCTCATCAGCAGGAGCATCTTGGGATGGGGCATGGAGCAATGTCAGGAGGAAACATCTTGGGCCTGTTCTCTTCAAATCTTTTGTTTTTGGGGTTGAAGAGGGACCCAAAATGCTGAAATCACTGTTTCTGACCTCTGCAAGAGCAGAGAGCAGTATGGATTGAACCCTGTTCCCTCTCTCTAGCCACATGTGCCCACTGAGAGTGCTGTGTGGGTCACACGTGTGGGGGTCCTGGTTTTTAGGCACTGGGGGGATGCTGGGGCTCCCACTCCCAGCCGCCCCTCCCTTCTCTCCAGGTTCCTTACCGAAGTGGGTGGTGAACAAATCCTCCCAGTTCCTGGCCCCCAAGGTGAGTTTGTGGCACGGGGGTGGGGCTGGTGTGGGGTGAGGGGTCTCCGTGCCCATGTCCCTCTTCCTCCCAGGCGATGAAGAAGATGTACAAGGCATGCCTCAAGTACCCTGAGTGGAAGCAGAAGCATGACCCTCACTTCAAGCCCTGGCTGTTCCCGGAGCAGAGCCGGCTCCCAGCCCTGGCCCTCTCCGAGCTCTCCCTGCAGCATGCGGATTCCCTGGAAAACATTGACGAGAGCTCCCTGGCCGAGAGCAAGGAGGACCGTGGCGAGGGCAGCGACGAGGACAGCCTGACCTGATTCTCCTGGGAGCTCCTCTCCTCGTTCCCCTGGCTAGGACAGCCCGATATGACCCCCACCCCGAGGGGCTCCTCCCCCTATCCCCCCACTTACAACATGGTTTGTGTCTCTATCTCACACACCTGTACACATGCACCCCCACTTTGGGTTCAGGGGGACCCCCCTCATTGGTGTACCCCTGTCTGGGGACAGCAGGGACATAGTGGGTCCCCCAGGGTGAGAAGTTGGGGGTTGTCTGGTCGCTGAGCCCTTGTGGGACACTAGTGTTGTCCCTATAGGTGGCAAACCCAAAGTGACCTTCAGCTTTTGGGGGGGCAGAGGAAAAGGGGGGCCCTGTGCCTGCTTCTCAGCCCTGGAGACCCTTCCACTGCACTCCCCCTCCGCCCCCCCATTCCTGCTCCCCATCTCTCTGTTATGGTCCAACAGAATTGCCTTCATCCCATGGGATCCCCACCTCCAGCAGACCACTGGGGGTGCTTGGGCACCTGCCTGCACCTCTGGGCGTGCAGAGGGGTTTGGGGGGCTTCTGGCACCTCCTGGCATGCTGGGAAGGAGGGCCTTTGGGGTTTTTTGGCATCTCCAAGCATGTAGAGGGGAAGCTTCTAGGCTCCTGGCACCTCCAGCATGTTGGAGGGGATGTGGGGTTTACCTTCAGGCACGTGGGAGGAGTTGAGGGGCTCATGGCACTTCCAGATGTTCTGTGGTGGGCGTTTTGGGGGCTCCTGGGATCTCCATTCATGTTGGGGGGGGGTCTTATGGAGTCTCAGCATCTTCAGGTTTGTTTGGGGGAGGTTTTGGGGTAAGTTCACACCTCCAGGTGTGTTCACAGCCTCCAGTGTCTCTGGGGGCTCCCCGCATCTTCAGGCATGTTGAAAGGACTTGGGGGGGCTCCTGGCACCTCCCGGTGTTCTGTGGGTCTCTGAAGGCTCCTGTCCTGTCCCCTGCCTTTCTAGGATGGGGACCCTTTCCAAGCTGGGTGCCTGGACCCTTCCTCCGCTGGAATTTGAGGCCTTGACTGGGGGTTTGGGAGCTGGTCTTTGGCCATGCTCCTGCCCCCTCCTTTTCTGGGGGTGCACAGGGACATGGGAGATTTTGTACCTTGTACCAGAGTTGATTATTTAGGAATAAAATAATTGAATCTGGCATGGGAGGGACTCAGCCTCTGTCCCACCTTGGTCCTTTGGTAGCCATCCCCGTCCCCATAGTGCACTCAGACAGGGAGTCCCTGCTCATGGTGGTTGCTGTGGGACCCTCACAGGTTGTGGGACCCTCACCTCCAGGGGGGCTCTGGGTGATGGTGATGCCACCAGAGGGTGGCAGAGAAACCCCTAAAATAAATTTGCACTGCACACCGATTAGGCATGAGGCTACACACAACCCTTGTAGTTGGTTTTCCCACAGCCCCAGCCAAGCCAGTACCACCAGTACATTTCCCCCAAAAGCTCCTCTAGGAGAGGAGATGTGGGGGGCTGAACTTTGGGGGCACTCTGGGGGGATGCATCCTGGCTTCTCCAGGAGGAGAATACTGGGGAACAGAGCTGGCACTCCCAGGACTGTGGGCCCTTTGTGAAGCCCAGGGCTGTCTCCTCCTGGGGTGCACCCAGGGGCAAAGCTGCTCACGCACCCCACTTCTGCCCTTTTAGTGCTGTGGCACCCCAACACCTCAGCAGGCCCCAGCCCTTCTCTGTGCCCCAGCAGGGTCTTGTTGGGTGGCCTTGTCCAGCATGTGCCATCCTCTGTGCCTGTGTCTGTCACCTGCGGGGCTGGGGTGGGCACTAGGGACTTGCTTCCCATTTCTCCTGTTAATTTCCACCCCTTCCCACCCTCCTGCACTGCTCCCAATTAAAAATAGAACCCAATTAAAAAGGAATCTGGCCACTACCCGCCTGGCAGGTTGGAAATGGAGCCGAACTGGATACAGGACATGCTGCAGCAGCTCTGGAGCCAGGGGGACATGGAGCAGGGCAGGTGATGGGGTAAAGCCCCTTGTGGGGAGGGTCTAGCCCTGTCAGCTCTGGCAGGTACAGCTGGAGACCCAGAGCTGCAGTTCCAGAGAGAAGATGGCTCCAAAGGGAAGCAGATCATCCTCTGGCACATCTCTGGTGCTGGGGGGGCTGAGAAGAGCTGGGGCCCAGGTAGGATATGTGGAGGGGGGGCAGTGATCTAAGGGCTGTGCTGGGGACATCCTCAGGTTCTGACATGGGTCATCCCTGAAATCCTGCTGGGAAGGGCTACAAGGCTTCAGCCCTTCAGGGATCAGGCATTGCCCCTGGCCCCTGGGGTCTCAGACAGGACTTTGTTGTGTGACACCCTCGAATTGGGTAAGGCCATGGCACCCTTATCATCCTCTGCCAGAGGCTCTGGGAGGGTGTCCCCCCGATGGATCCGAAGGTCCAGGATAGGAGAGCAGGGGCCTGTGATTGGTTCTGGGGAGCAGGATGCGATAACGTGGGGGATGTGATGGCTCCGGGGACTGGGGCAGGGAGCGGGGGGAGTGGTGGGCTGGGGGACTGGGAATTCTGGGAGTAGGGGGGATGCAGAGTAAAGGAGCTTTTTGAGGTATTTCACGCTGGCCCCTGGCCGAGCCCCCCTGAGCAGCAGCATGGCCGGGCTGTGGGGCTGATCTGGCCCCTCCTGCCCCTGAGCAGCAGCAGCAGCATGGCCGGGCTGTGGGGCTGATCTGCCCCCTCCTGCCCCTGAGCAGCAGCAGCAGCATGGCCGGGCTGTGGGGCTGATCTGGCCCCTCCTGCCCTGGCCTCGCGTGGGCGAGGGGCCGAGCAGGGGGGGCTTCCACCCCCGGAGCCGGCAGCCAGCGTGTCCCGGTCCCTGAGCGCCGGATGAAAGGACCATTGTCCCAGGCTGGGCAGCCGCGAGGGCTGGCCATGGACACCCCACATCCCCTCGGTGCCCCCCAGCCCTCCCACTCTTCTTCTCACCCCCCACTAAGACCTTGGGAATTGTGCGGGGAGGCAAGAAGCCCACGCGCAACCCGTTTATTATTTTATTGGGGAAAGTCCTGGCAGCTTTCCCCTTGAATCCTGTTTCCATGAAGCAGCCAAAGCTCCGTGCGGGAACAAGCCCGGGCCTGGCAAGGGGGGCCCGGAGTGCCCCCGCCCCGGGAAGCGCCCCGGCATCCTCTGGGAGCCGCCGCTGCCACCGGACAGAGGTACCGGGTGCTCCGGGGGGCTGCAGGGGCACCCCCAGCTCGGGCGGGGGCAGGGGACAGGGGAGGGGGGACACGCAGCGTGGTTTCTCTCCTGGGGGAGGTTGTGTTTCTTTCCACGTGTTTCTGTGGGCACGCAGCGGGGCACTGGGGATACTGGGAGCTGCTGGGGTGGTGGGGGGAGTGTGGATTGTTCCCCGGCTCAGTGCAGCACTGGTGTGCCCCCCACAACTCCCCCGGCTGGGGTACTCGTGCCTCAGATTACCCCAGTATGCCCCAGCTCAGCCCCGGTACTCCCCAGCCAAATTCCAGTACGCCCCAGCTCGCTCTCAGTACACCTTAGCTCGGGCACAATATGCTCCAGTTCACCCCCAGAACCCCCACCCCAATCCCAGCACATCCCAGCTCAACCCTGGCTCAATTCCAGTATGCTCCAGCTGTCCCCCAGGAGACCCCAGCTCACTCCCGGCAGACTCCAGCTCACCCCCAGCACACCCCAGTTCAATCCCAGCTCACCCCCAGCACGCCCCAGTTCAA
>JACDOX010000190.1:1150841-1181498 GCA_014549065.1 Cardinalis cardinalis | reverse complement strand
TCAATCCCAGCTCACCCCCAGCACGCCCCAGTTCAATCCCAGCTCACCCCCAGCACGCCCCAGTTCAATCCCAGCTCACCCCCAGCACGCCCCAGCTGAACCCTGCTACTCCCCAGCTGCCCCAAGCAGACCCCAACTCATTCCCAGCGCACCCCCACTAAATCTCAGCACACCCCAGTTCATCTCAGCACATTCCAGCTCAAAGCCAGTTCATCCCAGTTTAATCCCAGTATTCCCCAGCACACCCCAGCTCCTCTCCAGTATATTCCAATTCACCCCAACGCTTCCCAGCTCAATACCAGCACATCTCAGTTTAACCCCAGTTTAACCCCAGCCTTCCCAGTTCACTTCCAGCATATCCCAGCTCCCCTGAGCAGACCCCAGCTCAGCCCCAGTCTCCAGGGAGCCCTGGCATTGCTGATAGCCCCCATTCCTGTGCCACTGCAGGGGTCCTATTGCCTGGTTGGGGTGAGTGACATGTTGGGGGACGCTGGGTAGTTGTGCTGCCCATGCCAGGGGTGAAGCTGGGAAAAGGGGAACCTGAGGGCCCAGCTGGCAGATTTGTTTTCTGCTGGGGATCTGGCATGTCCCTGTTCATAGCCAAAAAGCAGCGTCAGCTGCTGGCCCCTGCCAGCAATGCCTGTGCCACACTAACCACCACCAACAGCACCCAGATGCCAGGGGATGCTGGTAGTGGGCTTCCCTTGCCTTCCTCCTCCTCTGCCTCACTGCTTCCCAGTCGGTCTGGCGAAGCCTGGAGCTTTGCCAGTGCTGTGCAGCTGGAACTGGAGTGGTGGTTGCTTTGTCCTGCAGTAATGGCAAGCTGGTTCCACGGGACCCCTTCACACTGCTGGGGCCATCGGGTCGGCGTTTGGGGTGCCCACGGGCTGCACTTGCACGGGGGGTTCCTAGGTCCAGCACCACTGCAGGGACAGCAATTTTAATTTGTGGGTTCAGCCCCAAAAGCCAGTTTTTGGAGGCACAGAGCTGAGTGCTAGGGGTGGGTGGCTGTGCTGGGGTGCTGGGAGAAAGTTAACAAGGAAAGCTCCTCCCAGAGCTTATGGTGGTTTTCTGGGAGTGCTCCAGCAGCTACTGGGGATGTGTTTTTATGGGCCACAGCCAGGACATCAGGGACAGGGATATTTAGAGCAATAGTGAGGATGTGTTTGCTGCCAGAACTTAGCCTCAGAACAAGATGAGCCCTTGAGATTTTGGGGGTGTCTCGTGAGAGGCAGGAAGTGATGCTCCCCCATGCAGGGAGTGATGCAGCTCCTGTGGCAGGACTCTGGCTGTGGGGGCTTTGATGCTTGGGGACGCTTTGCAGATGGGTCCCCCAAATCTACAGGTGAGGGAGAGCCTGGCTGTGTAGAAAGTCTTTTACAAAGTGGGGGTGGGTGCGTGTGGTTGGCGGTCCCTGTGCTTCTGTCTCTGCTGCAGCATCCCCTCCCTCCCTGCCTTGGCTTATCTGCAGTGCTGTGGTGGCCAGGGGGATCCAGGGGATGGCCCCAGCGTGGTGTGACCCTGCTGTGGGGACAGGGCCTGTGCATGGGCTACAGCTGCACCCCAATGAGCATGAAGAGGAGGCTGGAGGGTATTAGGGATGGAAAAGGGTGCACCCCATCCACAGCTGGAGGGGTCACCCCTTCCCCATGACACTTTCACTTCCCACTTATGGGAAAGTGAAAGAGGGACCTGCATGGTTTTAGTGCTGGTGAAGGGGCTGATTTCTCATGGAGGAAGGAGGTGCCCTGCTTCCCAGGGGGACCTGTCAGGGACAGGGACCCATCCTCTGCAGCCAGGCTGTTGGCACAGCCCCCCCATCCCAGCATCACCAAACTCTGGGACACTGGGGCTCCTCTGGGGTGGCTGTGCACGTGGGGTTTGGCTTCCTGACCTAGTTTGCTGGCAGCTTCCATAAAGTGTGTCAGGAGCTGAGAGCATTCCAGTGGAACTCAGTGGTAGCGACAGCATTGCTGTATTTACCTCTTTTCTGGCTGGATTTCCTCATTTCTGGTTGGATTTACCACTTTTTTTGACTGGATTTGCTCATTTCTGCCTGTATTTGCCCCTTTTCTAGCTAGATTTGTGAGGCAGGCAGCAACACCTTGGAAGGGAATGCTGTTTGCTGATGCAAACTCATCTGTTTGTTGGTGCCACAGCCTGGGACATGTTTCACCCTCCCAGGTTTTGCTTCCATGGGGGAAGGGGAATGCAGGTGGGACTTTGGGGAAATGAGGAGCCCTCAGTTTTCCTGCCTCCTTGTTCCTAACTTCTCACCCACCTCATCACTGCCCACGTCCCACCTCCATGCACACCCTGCACCTGCACACAGGGCTGGCTTGGGGCTGCTCCCCTGTCGGGGCACGCCCTGGTGTGTGTGTGAGCCCTCTGGCTTCTTCACATGAACCACCTGGAAATGGCAACTCATGGCAGAGGGAGGAGGCTCCAGAGAAGCAATTCCACCTCTGGATTGTGATTCCACAAGCCTGAACTTGATCCCTGAACAGCGCCCGGGGGGTTTGAATATCATTTGCAATTTCTTTGGCTGAGAAGATCTTGAAAGTGAAAAAGCCGCACCTTCCCAGGAAATACCTTGGGTGCTGCTGAGCAGGCGGGCACCCTGGTGGAGATGGAGTATGGAGGGTTTGGGTCAGAAGGGGTCTGTGGAGTGTGGGGTAATCACTGCCTGCTGAGGATCCTGCTTGGACAGTTTCGGGGTGAGGATGTGGTGCTTTCGATTCCCAGCTGGGTGGGGAATCGGCAGTGGCCCTGGGAGGTCTGCTGGGGACATCACATTCACCCCCTGGATCCAGCAGGGACACTGGTGACATCGGCCTTATTCTGGCTGGCCGTGGCCCATGGTCTGAGGATCTCTCCTTAATTTAGGCAGGAAAGGTTAAAAATTGCTGTGGTGTGAGTCTGGTTGCCCAGTGCTGCTGGAGCTTGGTGGCTGAAGAAGCCTCTTCCCCCTGTTCCCACAGGTCCTTCTGCCACTCAGCTTTACCCTGGCGCGTTACAGCTTGCTGCTCCCTCTCTGGGAATCCACAGGGGTCCTGGGATATGGCAGCCACCTGCCTGCTTGTCCCTTTCTGCCCAGTGGCCAGAGCTCAGCTTGTCCTGCTGCCCCACGACGCCCTGTCCTTGGTACCTGGTTCCTGCTGCAGCAGTGCTGAGCTCTCACTTCCCAGAGATCCCCCTGCCTGGCTCTTCCTTCCTCTCCTGCTAGAAGCCCTGCCCCGTCCTTCTGTCACCCAGGGCTCACACCGCCTCAGATCCAGCCTTCTCATGGCAGCTGTGGTCAGTGCCTCACCACACTGAGGCCTCACAGCTCTGCGGGGCTCTTGCACCACATCCTAGCTCAGAGCGCTGCTCGGCTTTCCGGAAAGTTCCCATCGCTGAGGTGGCATTTCAGGAAGTGCCGGGGCGGGCAGAGACCCCTGGGCAAACCTCCACTGCTCCAGCTGGACCACAGGCAGGCTGGCCACCTCCTGCTGCTGCTGCTGCTGAGCCCAGGGACCTGTGCTGGTAATGAGCTTTCCTTGATTCATGAGCCCACAGAGCTGGGCAAGGGGAACATGGGGTGCAGGCAGGGTTTGCCTGCACTGGAGGAGGAATTGCACTGGGAACTAGATAATCAAGTGGGTGCCAGACGCCCTGCAGGGCTCCTGTGCTGGATTTTCCTGGCTCATGGCCACTATTCTGTGGCAGGGAAGAGCTGTGGGATGGCCACCACCTTATTACCTGGTGCCTGGGTGCTGAGTGCAGCTCTGTCAGTGACACCCTGATGGCCCTGGTCACACTACTGGATTCCTGGCACGTCGTTAGGGGCAACAGTGATTACCCAGGGGAAGCTGGAGCCAGTGAAGGGAGCGTGCTCGCCTGTCACTTCCAGTCAGAGCCCATAGCTTCCATGGCATGCACAGCTCCTTAATCAAGCAAGCCCAGGCCTCATTAGTGCCCTACCTGAGGGTTGGGAAGCCCATGGCCCTGAGAGAGTGGTGGGATGCAGTGGGAGAAGGGTGGGCACACCCCTGCATCACGAGGGGCTACTCCCTGGGCCAGGATGCTCAGCTCTGCTGGGGAAGAGGTGCATCCCAAATGCTCTCTTGAGTTGAGGGCATCTGAGGTGGGCTGGGTAGCTGCAGAAGCCCCCAGAAAAGCAGCCAACACCCAAGTTTGGGGAGAGAGGGGCTTGCTGAGCCCCTTGGTCCAGAAAAAGGGAACCAGCACCAGGCATCCCCAGATCCTTCATCCCCAGCACTGGGAGAGTGAGGGCTCTGTGGGTTTGGGATGGGGCTGAGGGGTATTTTGGTATCCTGACTTATCCCCCCTGAGCACAGCCACAGTGCCAGGGTGCTGGCAGGCCTTGCCATTCCCTCCTCACACCATTTGTCCAGCCTTTAAGTCTCTTACAAAACAGCCCCTGTGGTGTTGCCTAATCCCAGGGAGGAATGCAGTAGGTCAGCACTGGGAGGATTTGTGCTTGGCCGGGGCCACAGCCAGGGTCACCCCCCAAACCCCAGCAGCCAGCTGGGTTACAGCATCTCCCTGTCTTGGTTTTGCTTCTGGAATATCCTCATCTTGTTTAGCACAGAGGTTAAATGATTAATGATTGGAGGAGGGAACCTAGCAGAGGCCTGATGAATTATTTACTTGGCGAGGGCAAAGGGCCCGACAGCAACGGGAGCTGCCAGCCTGGCACACTGGGGACTTCCCTCACTGGAGTTGTGTCCCCATCCCTGTCCCTGGTGAGCAGCAAGGAGGGCCCTCAGCCACCCCAGATAGTGCTGGGACAGCGCCAGTGGTGAGTGCTGGTGCAGCTGTCCCTTCCTGACGGGTCTGTCCCACCACTGCATCCATGTCCTGGCACAGCGGGAGATGCTGGCACTGGTGTCAGTGGGTGACACTGGTGGTGATTCCTTGGCTCTAGCCAGGATGGGGGACATTCGTGGGACCCCCATCCTGCTGTCACTGTGTTTCCCTCTGCTCCTCCACAGCCAGTGCCCAGCCGGGGGTGGAGCCTGCCTGTGCTGGTGTCACTGCGACGTGGTGACAGCAATGTCACCCAGCACCATCACTTAGCCATTTTCAGTAATAGATGAGGGCTTTCTAGGTGTGGAGGTGGAAGAGAGAATTTTATTCTGAATCAGGGATTTTTGTGGTGCTGGGGCCAGTGGGAAGGTCCTGGGTGCTGCTGATTTCTCTGGTGCTGCCAGCAAGGAGCCACAGGGGTCAGGCAGCCCTGTGTTCCTGTTGCTCCTTCCTTGGACACTGGGTCCTTGGAGCCTGCAGCAAAGCCAAACTGCACCAGGAAGTGCCAGGGAAGTGGCACTGTGGCCACATCCCAGCAGCACCACTGGGATGCTGCTGTCTCCAGGTGCAGGGCTCACTGGCTGTGGGGACCCCATGGTGCCTCAGGCTCGGCAGTGTCCAGTTCGTGCCGGGCTGGGAGCGAGCTTTGCTCAGCTGTGCACTTTGCACCGAAACCGCAAGTGCTGCTGAGGGGCCTGCCTGAGTCACAGCAAATGTGACTCTGACAGCAGATCAGACTGGCCTATTTACAGCTCCAGGAAATCCTCTGGCTCCTTCTCAGCAGGTCTAGAGAAACCTCCAGCAAACACAAAATAAGATGGTGCCGGGGTCACGAGCAGTGCTGTGTGTGCCGGCGTGACGGGATCTGCCTCCTGCCTGGAGCCTGCCGAGGCCGTGATGCTGGTGGGTGGGAAGGGCAGGGCAGCCCATCTCCTGCTTGTGGGATAACAGGGATTTGCCCTGCCAACAGCTATGGTGTGGGATGGGTGTTCTGCTGCAGGAGCTGGGACACCAAATGAGCCCCATGTCCCAAGCTCTGGATGCCACAAGGGCACTCTGCTAGGTGTGAGCACCAAGGTGCTCTGCCAGCACTCCAGGGTATGGTGCCATGCCAGAGCAATGCCAGGGACAGACAGGGCTCTGGAGCTGGGAGCAATGCCAAGGACAGACAGGGATCTGGAGCTGGGAGCAATGCCATGGTCTGTGAGGAGGGGTTTGGTGTGGTTTGGGTTGGGGGCTTCTGCCACTGGCTGTGATAGGGACAGCCTAGGAGAGGGGACAGCCTTCTGGATCCAACTGTCCATGTCACTCTATCCTGGCTTGCTGCTGTAAACCAGAGGAGCTGCATCCTGGAGGGCGACAGCCCCGAGGTGCAGCCAACAGCTCCCCTGCCCTTGAATCATGCATATTCAGGCATGTGGATAATCCCCTACTGCTCTGTCCCACAGCCCAAATGTCACCCCCTGGGACCAAGCTGGGGCCCCATGGTGCCTTGATCTCTGAAGGGATGGCCTCTATGTTTCAATGCCTAAACTGGGACCCTCCAGCATTTCCACACCCCTGCAGCCCCCCAGTTCGGGACTGGGTGATCCTGGGGACACAGCATGGTTGGAGGCAATAGGAAAATGAGGTTGCTTCACTGGGAATATTGGTTTTGGGACTCCGAGCTTCACCTGGTGTGTGTTTTGGGACCGATCCTGATCCTGTTGTCTCCATTCCCAGGTCCTGATGTCACCCTGAGCCTTGCTGGCAGCAGAAGATGCACTGAGTGGTGCAGGTTTCTGTGGCCAGCCCCCTGCCATGGAGGAGGAGGGATCTCTGCCGGTGGCCGCCTGGCTGTCTGCCGTCCACCTCGACCAGTATGTGGAGAGCTTCCAGCAAAGCGGGCTGTGGTCAGTGTGGGACTGCCGGGCTCTGACGGACGAGGGGCTCACCCGCCTTGGGGTGCTGCTGCCCGGCCACCGCCGCCGCATCCTCCTGGGCTTGCAGAAAGCCTTCGCCGAGGCGCCGCCAGCCGGGACTCAGCAGCCCCCTGGCAGCAAACCTGTCCCCATGAAGCGCCACATCTTCCGCCCGAGCGCTGCAGCAGCGCCGGAGCAGCCGGAGCCCCGGTGCCCGCCCGTGCCCGCTGGGACCCCCCCGCTGGAGCCAGAGAGGGGGGCAGGCTTCACCCAGCTGCCCCCACCCATCCCACCGAGGGTGGGCTGCCGCCCGCCCGTCAAATTCTCGGCATCGCTGTCGGGGGACAGCCCCGAGTCCCCCCCTGCGTCCTGCAGCCATCTCCCAGCCCCGGAGGATCCCTCTCCAGCAGCCTTTGGGGAGAAGCCCCCGGCCGACAGCAGGGCCAGACCCCCACTGCCGCCGCTGCCGGCCAAGAGACACCAAGTGGAAACCAAGTGCCAGAGCCTGAAGGGCCCCCCCGTGCCTGACCGCCCCCCCGTGCTGCCCCCCAGGGCTGTGTCCCACAGGAGGTAAGGAGGGCTGGCAGGGACGCGGCCTTGGGGATGCCCCAAGGTGGCCGGGTCTGTGTGGGGGGCTACTGGGATGGGGGTGGGACCCTCATGGGTTGCCTGGGTACCTGTGCTCTCCCCAGGCCTTAGCACATCTCCTGGGGTACCCCCAGCCCCAGTACATCCCATGGGGGTACTGACCCTTCCCCCAGCCCCAGCACAACCCCTGGTACCCCTGCCCCTGGGCACAGCACATTTCCCTGGGCTACCAGCACCGGGGCAGGGGGTGCTGAAATATTTATTTTGGCTCTAGCTGGATGTATCCACCCTGCTCATCTCAGTCACCCAGGTCACCCCAGCGTGGCATGGGCTGGGTGCAATCCCCACAGCAATGCAGAGCCCTGCCTCCCCCCCACTGCCTCTGCAATGTAGGCAGTGCTGAAGTGTGAGGAACTGTGGACACCAGTGGGTGGAAGGCAGTGAACTGCCACGCACAGGGAGCACAGGGCAAAGCTGCTGCCAGCTGCTGTGGCTAGATTATATGGGAGCACGCTGGAATTTTGAGACAGCAGCACTTGCAGCCCTCCTTTTGATGTCCCAGCCACCCAGTGCACTCCCAAATCCTGCAGAGCACAAGCAGATGTGGAGTGAGAGTGCAGTTTGGAGGGGGCACACAAGCTCCTGGGTGCCAGCACCCTCCCAGGGTGAGGTGGGGGAATGTCACCAAGCTTGTGTGGCCCCTCTGCCCCAGGAATCCTTTCCTGCAACCTTCCCAGGACCCACAGACTCCAAGGGATATGCTCCTGGAGCTGGGGTGTCTAGCTGGTCCCCTTAGGGGGGTCCTGGGAGTGACACTGGGTTTGTCCTGACTGGGTGTGTAGTCAGGATGAGAATGGGAGGGCTGGGTTTCCCCTCCAGCTTCCCATCCCTGTGTCCCAATGAGCTTTTTGTGGTAAGGTGGGTGGAGGTGATCCCTCTCCCTATGCTCTGACCCCTGCCTGCAGGGAGTGGGCTGGGATGCTGAGCTGGGGAGGGGGCTCAGGCAGCCGATTTGGGGGGCTGGTGTGCCACGGGGTGGGCAGCACCCGTCCCTGGGGCTCCTTGGACTTCAGATCAACAGTGTCTATCCTGACACCCCAGGAACTGCATTTCTGCACCGAGACCGTCACCCAAATCCTCCTGGAGCCACTCTCCCTCCTGCCCTGGCCAGAAAGCTGCCTGGGCACGATGAGGCCCATGGCTGCCACTTTGGTGCAAGCTGTGCTGGTTTGGTGCCGGGCATGCCATTGGTTTGGTACTTGCCATGCTGGTTTGGTGCCAGCTGTGCCATGGGTTTAGTGCCATCCATGCTGGGTGTTGGATGCCAGCTGTGCCATGGGTTTAGTGCCATCTGTGCTGGGTGTTGGATGCCTGCTGTGCCGTGGGTTTAGTGCCATCTGTGCTGGGTGTTGGATGCCAGCTGTGCCGTGGGTTTAGTGCCATCCGTGCTGGGTGTTGGATGCCAGCTGTGCCGTGGGTTTAGTGCCATCCATGCTGGGTGATGGATGCCAGCTGTGCCGTGGGTTTAGTGCCATCCGTGCTGGGTGTTGGATGCCAGCCGTGCCAGCGTTCTGGTGCTGGCCGTGCCGTGGGTTCTTTCTGGCCATTGGTGTTAGCCATGCCTCTGCTTCGGGCAGCTCAGGAAGTTTTGCTGTTTTTAGCCAGTGCAGGAAGTGCCGGGGTGAGAAGCTGCGCTCCCCGCCGGCCTCCCCGGCCCTCCCCGCGGTGCCGCTCGGTGCCCCCGCGGTTCCTGTCACCTGCCCAGGTAGGGGGGCACGGCTGGCGCGGTGCCGGGCGTGCGCCGCAGGAGCAGCCGGCGGGGCCCGGGGCGGAGGGATTTTTGGGACGGGATCGAGCGCTGCCGGCGCTACCGGGTGCGCCTCTCGCCGTGCCGGGTGTTTCCTGCCCTGGCCTGGGAGCCACAGGCACTGCTGGTTCCTGCTGCCCGGGGACTCCAGGGCGTCCTGCCGCGGAACAGACGCTGCCCATCCTGGCACGGCACCCCCAAGGCTGAGCACTCGGGGGCTGGGATTCCCCCCTGGAGCTGCTTTGTGGGATCTGGGGGTGCATAAGGGTCCCTCGGGAGCCGCATCAGGACCGTGAGACTCAGGATGGGATGGGCCAGGCGGTGGCTGAACAGCAGCCCCCGGACACAAGGGTGCTCCCGTGGCTTGGGGGACTCTGGGGACACCGTGGCAGAGCCCCGGGGGCTGTGGGACAGGTGGGTGGCCACAGGGCCCTGGCACCTGGTGTGTGCACTCATAACATACAGATTATACCTCAAGGTATGTGTTAGTGCTTGGTAGCAACAAAGGAAAATATATATGGAGGTGTGTATGTGTATAGATGTGTATATTTCTCATATATATGTATGTGTATATTTCTCATATAGATCTTGATGCTGTAGTGAAAATATCCAGGGGTCTATCTGTGCACCCATATGTGTGTTATGTGTGTATTATGTTGATATATTGGGGAGTTCAGAACTAACCAGCTGAACCCCAAAACTCTGATTTCAGAAGTCACTTGAATTGTATGACCAGGAATATATTGGCTATAGGTGGGTTCTTGTTTTGGGAACATTTTAAAAATAAAGAGCTGTGATTTCCTAAGAAATTCTTCTCTCTGAGGGTGGTGAGGCCCTGGCACAGGCTGCCCAGAGAAGCTGGGGCTGCCCCATCCCTGGAAGTGTTCAAAGCTGGGTTGGATGGGGCTTGGAGTAACCTGGGGTTGTAGGTGTCCCTGCCCATGGCATGAGAAAAGCTTTAAAGTCTTTTCCCAACCAAACCACTCCATAGTTCTGTGGCTCTTTGGCCAGTGCTGGTGCCTGGCCATGCCCTGGCTGTGGTGCAGGACAGCTGGCACGGCAAGGGGGGCATTCAGGAGGGTGAGGGTATGAGTCACCCTGTGGTGGCTGTTGGGTCCCAGCCCTGTGTGTGGGGCAGCATCTGCTGGGAGCTTGGGAAGCAATCCACACTGGGGCTCCCTGCAGTGATGGGTGACTGGCCACAGTGCCCTGAGCTGGGTCTGAGGGAGCTCCACAGCCCTGGGATGCTGCTGTTGGCCCCAAACCCATCTCCTTCCCCCTCTGGTGCCTGCAGCCAGTGAACATGAAAGGCCTGGGGTTGGGAGGGGATACTGCTGGACTGCCCAAGGACCAACCACAGTGGGCAATGCTTGCCCATGTTGCGGCTGGTGGTTGCTCATGTCTGGATGATCCTTGCCCACGCTGAGCTGATGCCCACATCAGGGTGGTGCTTGCCCGGGTCTGGATGGTACCTGCCCACATCAGGGTGATGTTTGCCCGGGTCTGGATGGTACCTGCCCACATCAGGGTGATGTTTGCCCGGGTCTGGATGGTACCTGCCCACATCAGGGTGATGCTCACTGCATCCAGGCTGGGAAAGGGGCTCTTGGCCAGCAGCTGTGAGGCAGCTGCATTGGTCTGGCCCTGTCTGGGTGGGAATGAGACCCCCACCATAACCCCTTGTGGAGGTGGAAGTGCCCACAGGGAAGAGATCTCTGAGAATGAGGGCTGAGGAAGAGCTGGAGCAGCCCTGTGTGTGCAAACAGGGAGCAGAGCAAGTGACCTGGGCATTTCTGGGGTGACACCATCCACCCATCTCCCCTCACTTCCGGCTTGCTGCCGTGGTCTCTGGCGCTTCCTCCTAGCTGCTTGCAGAGCCATATTGTGGTTTCCTCCAGACCATGTTCAACTCTGAGTTCTCACCACCCCCCCAAACCCTGGGCCACCCCAAGCATTTCTGTGCTAGGAGGTGACAGGATCATCCCGACCCTGCTGGGTGTGGGATGTGTGAGATACCACCTGCCACGGGTTGATGGCAGCAACTGTGTCCCAACACTGGGAGCTCTCTCTCACCAGTTCTGCACTTCATGCCACCCTCCCAGTGGCAGCAGCCAGAGGGCTGTGAGCCCCTCAGTTTTGGCCACTGATGGCTCAGACCTAGACACCCCACAGAGGATCCCGTGAGCGTGTCTGCATCCTGACCGTGGGATAAGGCTGTCACTGAGGGGGGGCACACCCTCTCCCTGCCCAGGAGATGGCCCAGGGATTAGAGCAGCCCCCTGAGCAGCTGGTGGGGGTGAGGGGTTCTAGAAAGGGACGTCCAAGGAAGTGACGACAGAAGACTCCTCTCTGGAGGGCTGGGTGGGCTGGGCAGGAGTGGTGGCCTGGGCAGAGCTTTGGCTTTGGGGCGGTGGCTGTGGGAGAGCCGCCCTCTCTGTCCCCCTTAGGAGAGAGGCCTAGGTAAAGGGTGGCACTTAAGGCGCTGCTCAGATAAGGGACAGCACATAAGGCACTGGTTTGCCACTTGTCTAATGGCAGAGGTGGCACCAGGCAGACCCTGCCTGGAGCAGGACTGGCATCCTTTGGGCATGGCTGCAGAGGGGTCCAGGAAGTGCAGGGGGTGATAGGGCGCCCACGCTGGCCCAGGGAGCCATGGGGGGACATGAAACCCAGGGATGCCACAGCAGCAGATGGTGACAGGTGGGGCAGGCAGAGCCTGGGAGGGTGTTTTGGGAAACTGGGGTGTTTTTTGTGCCTGAGCTCTGTGGGTGCCCACCCTGCTAGTCCCTGGGATGGTGGGGCAGGGGCTGCACAGGACTGGGGCTGAGCCAGAAACCCTCCTGAGCTGTGCCCATCCAGGAGATGGGGGTTGTCCTGGCCTGAGGCTTGTCATCTCACTGCTGGCCATGGGGCTTGTGTTGCAGCCCCCCAGCCACTCCCCAGGGGCCAAACACCATCCTGGTGGCTGCACAGATGCAGAGCCCAGCCAGGCTCTTGCTGGAGGCTCTGTGGCTTGTGCACTGTCACCTCTGTGTCTCTGGGTCTCTGCACACCTGGGTGCTCCGGCAGCTCCTGCCTGGTGGTGTTGGGAGCAGTGCTGCTCCCCGGCCCATGCTCCCCTCCTTCCCTGCCAGCATTCCCTAATGTATGGATGGTTGTGGCTGGTTCCCATGGAAATGGCTGCTGAGAAATGAGGTCAGGCTGACCCAGGGAGAGCCAGCACTCCCGTCCTCCCCTGCTTCCTGCTCCAGCCAGGGAGAAGTTTCTTCTCCAGCTCACCCCAAGCTAAGGGAAAGCTCTTGTGCACAAGCCATGGTGCTGGGAGACACATTCCCAGAAACCATGGCGTGCTGATGGCATCCTTGGCCATGGAATCAGGGGATCACAAAATGGTTTGGGTTGGATTGGACCTTAAAGCTTGTTTAGTTCCGCCCCCCTTGCCAAGGGCAGGGACACCTCCCACTAGACCAGGTCGCTCCAAGGCCTATCCCACCTGGACTTGAACATTTGCAGGCATGGGGCAGTCACAGCATCTCTGGGCAACCTGTGCCAGGGCCTCACCACCTTCAGGGGGGAGAACTTCTTCCCAATATCCAGTCTAACCAGCTGTTCCTTTTTGTGGTGCAGTGGGAGATAGCTGGGGCAAGGATGGGGATGGTGCCAGCATGCAGCTCCCCTAGAGCTCACCTCCCTGGGGCTTGGGATGGAAATTCTGCCCACTGCCTCTGCCCTCTCCCTGGATTCAGGGATGCTTCAAAGGTACCTTGTATTTTTATACCCTGGAGAAACTTCTTAATTTCCTGCCCTTGAAAACACCATTACCCCAGAGGTTTCTATCGATTGCCTGTCACCTTTCAGTCTCAGGAAGGCAGGAAGCAAGGAACACGAGGTAGGAGTGGCTGAGCCCAGCTGCTCGGGCTCTGTGGAGAGGAGGACAGTCCCCATGGTCCCTCTCCCCACTGGTCAAGGTCTTGGGGCTGGGGGCATTCCTCACTGATCCAGGAGAAGCTCCATTTCCAGGATTTCTTGCTGCCGTAGCAGGCTGGACCCTGGATCTCCGGTGTTCTCTCCACCATAAGGAAGCTGGTGGCACAGGGCATCCCTAGGACCCCCATCCTGCTCAAGGAACCCTGGGGCCACTTGCAAACCAGCTAAGGAAACAACTCTGCCATTGTTTAGACTGGAGGAAAGAAAACAACCTGCTCTGGGATGTGGCTTCAAGGCTGTGGGTGGCTTGAGGTGTCCCAGAGTCAGATAAGGATCCTGGGCCATGAAGCACACACAGGGGAGTGAGGCTGGATGCCAGGAAAACATTTCCAGACTACAAAAGTAGTCATATAACCCAAGCACAGGAAAGGCTTTACCATGGGGTCTAGGAATTGCTTTGTGGGTCTGGGTCTGCTGGGGTTTGGTCCCTTTTGGGGGTTCTCTGTGACCCCCCTGCAGGCGTATCAGGGTTGGGAAGCAAGATGGGGGCTGGYATAAGGCAGTTCTTGCTCCTCTCCCCCACAGCATCCCTGTGAAGGAGGAGGTGCCCATCACTGAGAGAGCAGCTGGTGTCACCCTGTCCTCCCCGCTGCCCCCGCCCCGCTCCAAGGCGCCGGCACCGACACCGCCGGCACTGCCCTCCAAGGCCAGCCTTCCCTTCGTGCCAGAGTTTGGTGAGTACCAGGGGGGCCTCTCTGCTCTCCCCCTGTCACAAATCCTGCCTTGGGATAGCTGGCTGCCAATCCATCAGAATTCATCCCGTGGGTGCTGTGCCTTCCTTCTTGGCACTTTGTTCCTCTGTCCTTGCTGCGGTCTCTTTCTTCTCTATCCCCTTTCTTGCCTTCTGGGCTGGGGGAGTCAGGGGTGCAAGGCCTGGGCTGGGGGATTGAGGGTGGGTGAGGTCTGAGCTGGGGACTTCAGGGAAGGGGTGTAAGACCTGGGTTGGTAGTTTCAGGGGATGGGAGATGTGGACTGGGGGTTTGGGTGCAGCCTCTGCTAGGGCAGAGCAAAGGTTTCTGTGGGTGCTGGAAGCACCCACACTCACTCATTCCCAGAGGAAAAGTGAACCTGTTAGGGAGTGAAATGCAGATGTCCCTGATTCTGGGGTCCCAGGATGCCTTTGCATCCCCCAGCCCCATCCTCAGGGTGTCCCTGGGGCTCAGCCAACTGCAGTGAGCAGTGCTGAGCTGGGGATCCCCATGGAGAGGTGAAGGTTTGGTCTCAGGGTGCAGCCCTGGCTGGACTGCACTTCAGCTGGAACAGCTCTGCTGGAAGGAAGAGGAAGGGCTTAGTTGTGTGGGGTGCTGGGTGCCTCCCAAGGCCAGCAGCCCTGCAGGAAGCAGCACTGGTTTAACTGGGATCTGGGGTGTGTTTCAGAAGCTGGGAGAAGCCGTGGACAGGTTATCAGGACAGAGCTTATCTGTTTGTTGGGGGGTGCAGGGAAGAAAGCTGCTCCCACCCTGATGGGTTTGGGATGCAGAGTTTACAGGGGGTTTCTGTGGTGCCAAGGTGAGCATCTACTGCACCCCTCAATCCCCTGCAGCCTGTGAGCATCCTCACCTGCTGCCAGGCCCCAAACACCATCATCTGGGTTGTGGTTTTGGGAGGAATCTGACCCAGATTCTCAGTGGGATTTGGGAGTGGGTGTCTGCCAGGGCCAGGCTCTCAGGGGCCACTTGTTCCCTGTGGGGTTACAATCCTGACCAGGATTCCTGCTGATGTGGGTGCTGGGTGAGGAGGAACCATCTCTCACTCCCATCATCCTCTGGGATCTCATTTCCATGGTGCACAAGCTCGGGAGCTGGTAAGGAATGGGAGAGGACGGAGGGGAATCCACCCTGGAAAACCAGCTGTGGAAAAATCCCCTGGGAACCCCCAGCAGCAGGAGCCCCCAGGCAGAGACACGAGAGCCTGGATGAAGCCATGGTGCTGGGGCTGGTGTCACCAAGTCCCCTTCTGGTGAGGCCAGGAGTGTCAGGACAGTGTTGGGAGGTGCCACTAGTGGGACTTTGCCCTTTCCCAGCTCTTCCCCAAACTCCTTGATAAAACCTTTGTTGTCACAAGAATGGGGTGCTTATTTGCCAAGGGCAAAGCAAAGGGAAGCCAGCCATGCCTGCATCATCCTCCCCACAGGCTCCAGGCTAGCAGGGGGAACTGGGACCCCTTGCTCCACCCCAGCTGATCCCCAGTATCTTCCCTCTCCTTTGTCAGATGACTCCGACTACGAGGACTCGGCGTGGGAGGAGGAATTAGCCAGACCGACGGGGGAGATGGCCAAGGTTGGTCCCACCGAGGGGCTGAAGGTGGGCAGGAGCTAGCGGGGTGATTGGCCCTAAGGACTGGCCTTGGGATGATCCAGAGATACTGCTTAGGGCTGGAGGAGCATGTTGGCAGTGGCTAGAGAGGGATTCTGCCTCACTGAGCACCCACTGGGTCTCCCATAGGTCTGTTGGGAGTACCCCCTGGGTCTCCCATGGGGTTTGGAACCCCAGAGTTTCCAGGAAGCACCCACTGTGTCTCCCATGGGGGATGGAACCCCAGAGATGGAACTCGGTTCTTCAATGTCCTTGGGAAGTATCTGTCAGGTCTTTCAGTGGTGCTGGGACTCGAGGGTCCCTGGGGAGCACCCACCAGGTCTCACCCACGTGTCCCCAGGAAGCACTCACTGGGTCCTCGGGGGTCTCGGGGGAGCACCCCCAGCTGTGCAGCACACCACACTCGTGTGCCCTGAGCGTGTGCTAGTAGACATCTTGAATGTAATCCCTGGATTGTGAATTTCTATCTGCCTCCCTCGCTCTCTGGGGTGGGAGCAGATGGATTTGAGGAGTCCCAGAAGCTGCAGAGCTCCCTGAACACCTGAAGCCCTCATCTACCTTGACTTGGGAACACCAGGGCCAAGGAGGCAATGCCAGATTTCTCATGAAGCTCCGACATTTTTAGCTGCTATAAATAACCATCCTGGTGTTCAGCTCCTCCCTTGGCTACACTTTTCTCTCCCTGTGAGCCTCGGCATGCCTCTTCCTGGGCACCCTGGCACTGTGAGCACCCACTGAGCTGGGGATGGGCTGGTGACATGGCATCGTGTCCCCTCTCCTTCCATCCAGCCTGCACCCTCACGGTGCGGTGGTGGCACCAAGGAGACCTCAGGTGTCATGGACATATTTTATGAAAAATCCTTTTGCTAGGATTTTTTCTCCTGAGAAGCTGAGAGGCCTCAGAAATGAAACATAAACAATAATTATCTGCTGCTGTAGAATGCAACAGGTGCATCTTTGATTGGTCTCATGTGGTTGTTTTTAATTAATGGCCAATCACAGTCCAGCTGTGTTGGACTCTCTGGTCAGTCACAAGATTTTATTATCATTCCTTTCTATTCCTTGCTAGCCTTCTGATGAAATCCTTTCTTCTATTCTTTTAGCATAGTTTTAATATATCATTTTCTTTTAATATAATATATATAATAAAATAATAAATCGGCCTTCTGCAGCATGGAGTCAAGATTCTCATCTCTTCCCTCATCCTGAGACCCCTGTGAACAGCACCACACCCAGGTGTCACCCGTGTGTGTCTCTGCAGGAGGATGCTGAGCCTAGGATGGGGCGACCACGCTCCGTGCGTTTCAACAGCCTCTTCAGTGAAGATGAGTTTGGTGAGGACCAGCCCAGTGCATCCCCTGCCAGGTATGAGCTTGGCTGCCGTGCTGTGTGCAGGGCACGTCTGTGTGATGCTGCTGACATGCTCTGTGTGTGTCCCAGGGGGTGTTTTTGTTTGTGTGGGGGGTGTGAGCACAGGCACAGAGCTCCTGTGCTCGGCAGGGCAGGTGAGTGTGCAGGTCAGGGCTTCTTGTGCATGCACAGCTCCACAGTGTGACCACAGATGGGCACACAGATGGGCTCTGTGTGGGAGCACGTGTGAGTGTGCGGGAGCAGAGAGCAGCTCTGCCCATCACTGCGTTGGGGCAGTCCTGGAGTCTCGGGGGTGCCCCTGTGCCCCCTCCCAGAGCTGGGACTCAGGCCTGGGCTGTCCCTGGGACTGGGGGACACGCCGGGGCTCCACCGAGGGGACTGTCCCCAGTGTCCCCGCTTGCATCCAGCTGGCCTGCATTGCCTGCGCCTCAGGGAAGGTCACAGGGAGGCTGAAGCATGCCGGGGAACCTCAGCCCCTCCCGGGACCTGCCAGCTCTTAACCCCCTCCCTCGGCTCCTCATCCCCAGCGGTGGCAGCAGCTGGAGTGACAGGGAGCCCAGCCTGCACCTGCCTGCACCCGACGCCTTCCCTGGCAGCAGCCCCGGCACGCTCAGTGACAGCATGGAGGGCACCAGTGCCACCAGCCTGCTGTCACCCACCATCAGAGAAGGGTGGCTGGACAAAAACCCACCACAGGGGTGAGTGATGTACTGGGGGTCCCT
This sequence comes from Cardinalis cardinalis, assembly GCA_014549065.1. Taxonomy (NCBI): domain Eukaryota; kingdom Metazoa; phylum Chordata; class Aves; order Passeriformes; family Cardinalidae; genus Cardinalis; species Cardinalis cardinalis. The sequence continues at coordinate 1,163,995 of JACDOX010000190.1, read as the reverse complement.
GTGTGACATAGAGGCGTAATTGTCCCCTCCTTTTCTCACCTGTCATTCCTGCTCATGGGGGTGTGCTTTTGCTTTGGTGAAAATCCATTGCATGGGGCTCCTTCCACTCCCTTCTAACCTGTGATTTAGGCTAGAAACACTCATTTTTTGTGAAAGAGCCTTCTCTCACCAGTTGTTGTACTGACTTTGCTGAGAAGGGGAGGCTGCAGCTTAACATTCCTCTCAGACCCTGCATCACTGGGAAAAGAGCTGCTTTTCCTCTGGGGGAGCCCTGGAATAGTGGTGATCACAAGAGAAGCTGTCAGGGTGTCTGGGCTGAGCTGTGCATTTGGGATTGCTGGGTTTGCTGCAGGAGGAGGTGGTGATAGCCCCTATCCCATGGGATTGCAGCCCCAAATCCTGGGCTCATGGTGGATCGTCAGAGTGGTGCAGCAGTAAAACAGGGGGAGTGCTGGGCTTGTGTCTGTGTGCTGCAGGGTGAGTGAGCCAGGGAGTCATGGAGAGCCAGTGATCCCCAGGGAGTCTAGTGAAGCCAGTGTGCACAGGGAGCCCACTCAAAGAGCCCCTGCACTAGCTGGGAGGCAACAATCATGCAGGAGATGCGATGGATGTTTGGGAGCATGGATGTTTGGGAGCGTCTTAATCTGGGCTCCGAGTAAGCCCCGAGGCAGCAGTTCCACCGAGGAGGAGGAAGCTCAGCTGTTTGCAACAGAGCAGCCCTGCTGCTGGGGAAGTGAGAGCAGCTGGAAGGTCCCTGGGAAACCCCTGCTCCAGCAAAGCCTTCCTGAGTAAAAAAGCTCTTGAGCAACCGCATCCCTGCTGCCACAGCCCCACCAGCATGGGGGGACCTGGATGTTCAATGCTGGTAGGGGGCAGCATGGCAGGGCTTGCTGGAGCTGTGTTGGAAAGGGCTTGGCTCCTCCTGCAGCCCTAATGCTAAGGCTATGGGCTGAGGAGTGTTCTGCCTTTTCCTGTGGTGCGTGGTTGGTCTGCATTCTCAGCTGGGGAGGGCAAAGGGGTCTCTGGTGGGCTGTCTTCCAGACATCTGTCATCTGTATCCCCATCCTGATAGAGATGCATGGCTTCTCCCTCTGCTCTGGTGCCACTGACCCCTCCTGGAATGTGTCTCTTGGATTGAATCCTGCCAAGCTGTCAGGGGCAGCCCTTGTTCTCAGCTCTGTGTTTTAATTGGTGCCTGGAGGAAAGCAGGAAGTTCCCATTGCTATCCAAAACAGCAACACGAGGGCACAGGGAGAGGGCACAGGATCAAGGGCTGGGGACTTCAAGGGCTGGCCGGGACAGGCCTCTTATCCCTGTGCAGGATAGAGGACTGGGGATATAGCACCAGCACAAGGGTTGGGGATACAGGGCAGAATGGAGGGCTGAGGACATGGCATATGATGGGGGGTTGGGGACATCGAGGGCTGGGGACACAGGGCAGGATCAATGCCGAGGTGGCCCCAGGCTTTTGGCAATTGGGGCGTGAACATGCAAGCAGAATCATCCTGAGTTCAAGGGCATCCTCTCCAATGGGTCTCTCCCATCCCCTCCCAGGTCCTACATCTACCAGAGGCGCTGGGTGAAGCTTGACACTGACTACCTCCGCTATTTCGACAGTGAAAAGGTGGGTGGAGAAGATGGCTCTGGGGGTTTGGGATGAGAAGGTGGCAGGGGAGCTGCCCCAGCAGGGCCACCTCCCTCTGGCCATCCCAGCTCGGAGACGTGGCTGTACCAAGGGTCAGTGTCCCAGGGAGCAGCCACGGCTGGGTGCTGGGGAGGAGGCTCAGAGTCTCCTGGACACTGAGCTGGAGCATTGGGAACCTGGGGCACTAACAGCCCCGTTTGACACAGACATGAGCAGCGTGTCTCCCACTCCCTGACCCAGGATACCTACTCCAAGCGGCTCATCCCCGTCTCCTCCATCTCCCGCGTCGCCAGTGTCGGGGACCAGAAATTTGAGGTTGTCACCAACAACCGCAACTTCGTGTTCCGGGCTGAGAATGATGGTGAGTGACAGTGACAGGGGTCCCTGTTCCCCAGCTCCTCTCCCTTCCCAGCCCAAGGGATGAGTCCCATTGGCTCCTGGGCTCAGGCTGATCCTGACCCGTCTCGCCTTTGGCCCCACAGCAGACCGCAGTGAGTGGATACGAACCCTGCAGCAGATTGCGGAGGAGCGGAAGGGCAAAGCTGCAGTGAGGACATCGCTGTCCTTAGCCACTGACAGTGCCACTGAGCCAGCTGATAAGAGTGGCTTCCTGGAGCTGCGGGGCTTTAAGCACAAGCTCTTTGTGGTGGTGGCTGGGGACAAAGTGTTCCTTTACAAGAATGCAGAGGTGGGTTGCTGGGGGGGCTGGGGCACTATGGGGAATCCTGATGCCCCTTCCCTTTACACTGCCAGCCTGAGCAGAGCAGCAGTGAGCCAGGGCACCCAGGCCTGCCACCATCCCTCAAACAGGGACTGCACAGAAGCCACAGGGTGCTGCCCTCTGAGCACTCCCTCTCTGCTGGCTCTGAGCTTTGGGATCTCCCAGGAGCATGATACCCACTGTAGCTGTTCCCAGTCTGTGGTGCCCTAGGTACACCCAGGATGAGAGCTGGGCAGTGAAGGGACAGAGTTACCCCAGCTCCCAGGCACTGGATCCCATCATCCATCCCCCCCTCATCCCTTGCCCACCAGGACTATCGGCTGGGGATTGGCATCACCTACATTGAGATGAATGTGGGGAACGTCAAGGAGGTTGATCGCCGGGGCTTTGACCTCACCACACCGTACAGGATCTTCAGGTGAGCCCAGGGTGGGGAGGGGGTGCTGAGGGTGCTGCCCACCCCGAGCCATGGTATATCTCACCCCCATCCCTCTGGCAGCTTCTCTGCTGACTCGGAGCAGGAGAAGGAGGAGTGGGTGGAGGCCATGCAGCAGTCCATCACTGAGGCACTCTCCAACTCGGAGGTGGCCGAGAGGATCTGGGCGGTGGAGTCCAACCGCTTCTGTGCCGACTGCGGCTCCCCCAAACCTGACTGGGCCTCCATCAACCTCTGCGTTGTCATCTGCAAGAGATGTGCAGGTACCCATATCCAGTGGGCACAAACGGAGATCCCTGGGGACCCCCAGACCCTTCCCACCCCAAAATGGTCACTAATGGCTCATCTCACTGGCAGGGGAACACCGAGGATTGGGCCCTGGCATCACCAAAGTCCGGAGCTTGAAGATGGACAGGAAGGTGTGGACTGAGGAGCTGATCGAGGTAGTGGCACGGTCCCAAAAAACCCTTTTGGGGGGCAATCCCTCTGCATTATGGAGCTGCTGGCTGCGGGCTGGGGGGTGCTGGAGCACGGCAGGGCTCTTCCAGGCTGATTCCAGGCCTCTGGGGGGACACCATGGTGTGGCTCGGCTAGGGAGAGAGCCCCCAGCAGCCTTTCATTCTGTCCCTGTGGACTCCTGGCAGCCAGGTCAGCACGCCGCTAGGGACAAGCGGCACTTGTGTGAGAGACAGACAGACGGTGTCTCTTTGTCCGTGAGTGGGTGGGTGGCTGCGGAGCGGCTGTGGGGCCGTGGCTGTGGGACGGGAGGAGGCCCAGGAGCAGAGCACTGCCCCGAAGCGCTATGGCCGCCGGCGCGGAGGAATGTGCCGGCGCAGCCAGGGCCGGGAATGGGTGGGCGGGCGCAGCTGGGATTCGTTTCAAGACCTAACCTGGCAGCCATTTCCCGCCGGCAGAGCCTGGCTGGCTCCGTTCTTCCCATCCATCCCGCTCAGATCCTGCATTCCTGCTCGGCGTCCCACCCGCGCAGCCCCCGCCTCCAGCACTGCCTGCTCCCCGAGCTCCCAAACGCTTCCAGCTGCTCCTGCGGCTGCTCCCTTTCCCCTCCCCTATCTGGGAACCCTGCCCGAAACCACCCCAGCATCCCCAGGGCTCCGGCTCGCACCGCCCCTTCTCCCCTCTCGCATGCACCCGTTCCAGCCCTAGGAACTGCTGGAAAGTGGCCCGTGGGTATTGAGGAGATGTGTACCTCCTGATAAATCTCCCGATGGCATTGCTCAGCTGTGGGTGGCGGGATGGCAAGGGGCCACCAAAAGCGCTTTGAATCTGTCCCCGTGGGTGCCGAGCACCGCCCCATCTCCCACAGCTGGGTGTTGCTTTCCAGATGTGCTTTTCCGGGGCAGGACGGGGCGCTGGCGGCTGTGGGGATCGCCAGATGCGGCGTGCCTGCAGTGCGTGGGTGTGTGGGTGGATGCACCTGCACCCTGCCCAGCCCCAGTGCCCACTCCCCCACACCACCCGTGCTCTTCCTGCACCCCGCTGCTCCTCCGGGCAGCACCCTGCCCCCCGGCAAAGCCCCCCCACATGCCCCAGCAGTGTGGTCGCATTGGCGTCTCCTTGTCATTGTTTCCACAGCTCTTCCAGCGGTTTGGCAACATAACGGCCAACCAGTTTTGGGCTGCAAACGTGCCTCCCAGTGAGGCCATCGGCCCCACCAGCGGCAGCCAGGAGAGGAGGCGCTTCCTCATCGCCAAATACCGGGAGGGCAAGTACCGTCGCTACCACCCACTCTTCGGCAACCAGGAGGAGCTTGACAGGGTCAGTTGCCCCCAGGGATGGGCACCCGCTCGGGGGTTCTGCCTGAGCTGGGGTCCTGAGGCTCTTTGGGGAGTGAAGTCTGTGTCCAAGCAGACTGCCCACCATACCTCCCTGTCTGTATCCCCCCAGCCCCCATTGCACACCTTGTGTCCTCACTGTGCACCCCAAGCCAAAGTCCAGGGTCTCCAGGAAGGATGAGCCAGCTGTGGGGACAGGGTAACATCTCTGCCGTGGGGTGTAACCAGCTTCATGTCCAGGCTGGAGAGCCTTGTCCGAGATGGGATCTCCCTACCACAGCCAGGCAGCCCCAGGGTTTACCTCTCCCTGGCTTGGAAATTGTTTTGGGTTCAAGCTCTGAGCTGGATGGGGCTTAGGGGAGCTGGTGCTGGGGGCACACCCCAGTTGAGGCAGCTTGACATCCCTCCCCAGGAGTACCTGGCCAGCACTCCTAATCACCGCCCATGGCACTCATTCTTAGTGCTGGCTGTTGGCAGGGTGCCAGACCAGAGCGGTCACACAAGGAATATGACACATGGAATGCCATCCTGGCACTCTGGCTGCTGACCTTCGCCTCCTGCTCTGCCATGGCTCTGCCCCTGCCGTGGCTTCTGCAGTGTTTTTACAGGCGGTGGGGGTACATGGGGGGCCCAGCCAGCCGAGGGAATTCGCATGTGGGCTTGTTTGTTTTCCTACTCTGCCTTGGCCGGCCCGCCCCGCTGCCGTATGACTTCACCCCGGCTCCTTAAGGGAGGGATTCGCTGCCGGCTCCAAACTTTTTCTCCCAGTTTGAGCCTCCTTTGTTCTGACCAGGCGGCCGGGAGGCGGCCGAGGGTCCGGCAGCTCGCTGAACTCTCCCGGCTCCTTTTGCCGGGGGTGTCCTCCTCCTCCTCCCCCTCGGTGGGAGCCATCAGCTTCACCACGGGCCTCCTGGCTCTGCTGCAGGCTCTGTGTGCGGCCGTCACCACCAGTGACCTGGCAGAGACGCAGGCTCTGCTCTTCTGTGGGGCGTCGGTGACCTGTGACACCGGGGACCCCCAGTGCCCAACGCCCCTGGCCCTGGCTGAGAGGAGTGGGCAGCGGCTGCAGATGGAGTTCCTGCTGCACAACAAAACCTCAGGTAAGGGCTGATCCCCTTGAAGCTCCACCATGAGCTCACACCCACTGACAACATTCCTGGAGTTGCTGCTGGGCTGTTCCGGGGGACAGCTGTGCTTTGAGCTGGTCCCAGCTCTGTGTCCTGCCCAGCAGCTTCCTGGCGGGAGGCTCTCCATCTGCTGGCACTGTCTAGGGTTCTGTGTACCCTGTGAGAGGGAAGAGAGGCTTTGGGGAACCCCTGCACCCCTGGGGGCTCAATCCCAGCTGGGAACACGGGTCTGGAGCCCAGCTGGGGTTGCAGGCTGGTGTTGCAGGTACCAGAAGGGATAGGAGGGAGTATTCCCACACCATCCTGGCATGCTGTGGGCGTTCCAGGCAAGAGATATTCCTCTGTCAGATGGGCAGCCCCACCTCCAACATGTCCCTAGGGCAGGAAGGCTGACCCCCTAATGACCAGTCCCATTCTCCTGGCTGCGCACCCTGGGCCCTGAACTTGACTCCAGGAGGGCTGACAGATCCCATGGGATCTGCACCCTAACACAGGTGTTGGGCAAGTGGGCAGGAACACTTGGGTAGGTGGAACAGAGGTGTGGGGGGCTGGCCAGCACCTGCCAGAGCTGTCACCTCCCCCCTTGCGTCGGCAGCCAAGTCTGTCCTGCATTCCTGCGGAAGTTGGAATTTACCCAGGTCTGGGGCTGGCCCAGCTCTTCCTGATACGTCAGCACAAAAGGTGTCTGGGAGAGCTCTGAGGCCTCCCAGGCCACCCCAGTGAGCCAGAGAAATCCAAAGCTTGGACTCACATTGTTCCCATCCAGTCCCAGCTCAATGCTTAGGGAGCGGCTCTGGGGAGGACTCAGGATGTGGAATGACTCCCAGGCAGCCCTGGATTTGGATACCAGCACTGTTCCTTGCACCCCAGCTGTGCTGTGGTGGGAGCTTGGGGTGCAGCCTGTGAGATGCTCCTTGTGCTGAGATGGGGCAAGCCCAGCTGCCTGGTGGGGCTGGGGGAGGAGGGCAGCTCCCTGTGACAGACTGATCTCCCTGCTTGCAGAGCCGCCACGCCTGGAGATGGTGTGCAGTGAGGAGAAGCCCTACTCCGTACACCTGCCCTCCATCACCCACAATGGCTTCCTCTACAAGACCCCCTCCATGGTCAAGCCCATCAGTGAGCGCAAGGGCCCAGAAGGTACACGTGTGAGACAGGGAAAAGGGAGCTGGGAGATTGATAGGGGAAATTGCACCCTCCCCTGTTCTCTCAGGCATTGAGAACGTGGTGGGGAAGTGCAGCAGTACTTGGTAGCCTTGGTTTGATGGGTGGTCGCATCAGATGGGCACCCAGTGGTGCTCAGGCTGGTTTGGTGGGTGCCATGGGGCGGGCCAGAGCTCAGGGAGGCTGCTCAGTGCTCTCCTGTGCTGTGCAGAGTTCAGCAGGCGGTGGTGCACGCTGCAGGATGGCGTGCTCAGCTACTACGAGAACGACCGTAACACCGTGCCCAACGGCGAGATCAGGGTGGAGGAGATTGTCTGCCTGGTGAACAACCCACTCCATGCCCATGGGTAAGGCTGCACTCCCTGGAGCACCCCAAGAGCCCCTCTGTTCCTGCATGGCCTGGCACGGCTGCAGTGGCCCCCATGAGGGGTGTCACCAGGGGACTGTAGTCCCCAACCCTACCAATGGCCCCTGAATCTATGACTTTGCAATGATTCTGTGTAAATAGTTTGCAGCCCCTTTGGAGCATCTTTCCAATACTTTTGTAACACCTTTGCAGCCTCTTTGCAGCTGCTTTGTCATCCCTTTGGAACCCCAGTACAACTCCTTTGTAACCATTTTGTGGCCCCTGCACAGTCCCTGTGTCTCCTGTTGGAATGTGTTTGGCATCACAGGGATGCTGGAGTGCCTCGGGCCGTGGTGGGGGGCTCCCACGTTAGATCAGCCATTGTCAGAGCCATCAGCAGCCTTGCAGCAAGATGCTCCCACCCTTGGAGCACCCCTATTGCCCACCCAGCTCTATCCTACCCCTGTGGGTACCCAGGCTCTGCTTTTCCTCTCTCCTGAAGGATCGAGAGCACGTTTGAGGTGTACACCGAGGCAGATCGACTGTACCTCTTTGGGCTGGAGAGCCCTGCCTCTGCTCGAGAATGGCTCAAGTCTATTGCCAAGGTGGGATGCAGGGGCCTGGGGTGGCCCTGGGTGCTGGTGGCAACTGAACACAGTGGTGCTGATGGATTCCTCTCCTCCCTGGCTCAGTCCTTTGTCCACCCCTGTGCCGAGGAGCTGCTGGCACTAGACTTTGAGCGGCTTGGCCGACTGCATTACAAAGGGGGTCTCACCCTGGAGCGTGCCCAGGAGGGCTGGTTTGCCCTGGTCGGCTCCACTCTCCACGTCTGCTCTGAGGACGGCCGTCGGCAGGAGCCTCTCCAGCTGCGCAAGCTGCAGGAGCTCTGTGAGTACCCCAGCCCTGCTGGCAGGACCCCCCTGGCTGGGGGCAGGGAGTGTCCCCCAAATCCTGCTCTAGGGTACACCTAGCTTTTGGTAGGAGGCTGGTGGGTATTGCTCCTGTGGGCCCTTGTAAGGGAAGGAATGCAGCTGCACTTTTTCTTCTCCATCCTCTCCCCCCTCTCCATCCTCTTCCCCATCTCTGCTTGTCCCATTTGGACTGGAGCCGGACCTGTTGGCAGAGCCTCCCATAGCATGTAGGTTTAGGGGAGCTGTGGCACCCCATGTTCCTGTAGGTGATGGGCTCCCTGCTTTCCTTTCCAGCCATCCAGGGGGACCATGAGGTTTTGGTGCTGGTGGAGAGGCGGAGGTAAGAAGGTGGGGGAAAAGGCCCCCTCCTCCCAGCCAAATACCCCTCCTTGTTCTGGAGTGTCTTTACCTTCCCTGGCATGACTATAGACCCCCAAAACTGAGTTGGGCTCACCTGCAGACCCCAGGGCCGGCCTTCCTGGGGGTTGCAGACATGCAGTGGGGTGTAGGGGGAGCCCTCTGCTGAGCCTAGGCGTGCTGGCAGGACGCTGTACATCCAAGGGGAGCGGAAGCTAGATTTCCTGGGCTGGGTCCATGCCATCCAGAAGGCTGCGAGCAGCTCGGGAGACACCTTGTCGGAGCAGCAGCTGACCGAGTCGGATGTCCCACTGCTGGTGGACCGCTGCATCGACTACATCACTCAGTGCGGTATGGATCGAGTCCTGGCATGCTGGCAGGGACCAGAGCGTGGCAGTCAGGTCGCCCCACTGGTGTGGTGTGGCAGGCTGAGAACCCTACATGCTTGTGATACATGATTCCCTCCCTCCCTGAACATCCAGCTCTGTGGGAGGGCTCCATCTCTAGCAGGGCTTTGTCTCCAGTCACAGGAGCACCTGCAGGGTGGGATACTCTGTGACGCCTGGCGGTGTTTGATGGTGGGCCGGGAGCGGGGTCTGTCTCCTGCAGAGGGGCTCTCATTCCCTCTGACTCCGTCACAGGGCTGACATCTGAGGGAATCTACCGCAAGAGCGGGCAGAACTCCAAGACCACCAGCCTCCTAGAGGTGCTGCAGCGGGATGCACGCTGTGTCCGCCTGAAAGAGGGCGAGCACCACGTGGACGATGTTGCCAACACCCTCAAACGCTTCTTCCGGGACCTTGGGGATGGGCTCTTCACTCAGCGGTGGGCCCCAAACTGGCTGTGGGCAACAGGTGAGCCCTGGGGGCTGCGTGGGGGTGGCACAGGAGGGGTGTGGGCCATCCAGTTCTGTGCAGCCAATTTGTCCCCTTCATGTGTTGGAGAAACATGTCTGGGCTCCACATGTTCCCCTGTGCTGGGGTCTCAGGTGGTGGGTGGGGAGTGGAGTGTGTTCATGCTGCCCCTGTACTGACTCATGCTCTGGCAAGGGTGGGGCTGAGCCAGGGGAGACAGCCAGATCCCCCTTCCCTTCTGGATCTGCTCACTGGACACTTGGGATAGATGCACCCACCAGAAAAACAGACACAAGATGTGGTGCCATGGAGCTGGGATGCTCTGGCTTCAGAGTGCCGGGATGCTCCAGCCTTTTGATGCTCCTGCTCTGTGGAGCTGGGATGCTCTGGCCCCATGATGCTGGGATGCTCCAGTCCCAGTATGCTGAGATGCTCTGTTCCCATGAATCTGGGGTGATCTAGCCCTGCAGAGCTGGGATGCTGTGGCCCCATGGAGCCCTGGCCTCACAGGTCTGGGTTGATCCAGCCCCATAAAGCAGGTGTGCTATCGCCCCATGGACCTGGGATTCTCCAGGCCTAGGATGCTCCGGCACCGTGGAACTGGCAGGTTCCAGCCCCATGGAGCTGAGATGCTCCTTCCCCATTCAGCTAGGGTGCTCCAGCCCCATGGAGCTGGGACAGTCTGGCCACATGGAACTGGAGTGCTTTGGTTCCATCGTGCTGGGATGCTCCAGCCCCATGATGCTGGGTTACTCTGGTCCCATAATTCTGGGATGCTTCAGCTCTGGCATGCTCTGGCTCTGCAGACCTGGGATGTTCTCTGGCATCACGGATTTGGGATGCTCCATCCCCACACTGGGACGGGAGAGGGGAAGTGAAGTGTGTAGAGGGGATAGTGTGTTCCTGAGCCTTAATCTCCACTTTGTGCTCCTCCATGTTCACTCTGTCCCTCTGGCAGCGCTGGAGGATGAGGGGGCAAAGGTTGGCGAGTACCGGCAGCTCTTGGCTGCCCTCCCTCCAGTGAACCGGGCCACGCTGAAGGCGCTCATCAATCACCTCTTCCGGTATGGCATCCACCCCCTGGGCATCAGCCTCTCCACTGTGGGGTCCTTGGTGGCTCTGGGGTGGGGGAGAGCCCTTGTCCTTTCGCTCATGTTCCCAGCAAGGAAAGGAGAGGAGTTTGGGGCCAAGCTGTGTCTGATGGCAAGCATCGTGTCCTGCGTGGGGGTTGAAGGGAGGGGTCTGGGGAGGGCTCTGGGGCAGGAGTCTTGACAGAGTTTCTCACAGGGTCCAGTGCTTCTCTGGGGAGAACCAGATGAACACACACAACCTGGCCATTGTCTTTGGGCCCACACTCTTCCAGACGGACGGGAAGGACTACAAGGCAGGACGTGTGGTGGAGGACCTCATCAGTCACTACGTGGAGATCTTTAACGTACGTTCACCCCTGGGTCCCAGTGTGTGGGCATTCACAGGGAATGGAGAGGTGGAAGGAAAAGGAAGTCAGGTCTGCTCTGTCTGTAGACATTTGCTTTGGAGACAAGGGGAGAGAGGACCATGTCTTTTCAAACCTTGGAAAGCTGAAGCTTGGGGCCAGAATGGTCTGGTCAGCCCTGATGGCTTCTCCTCCCTGGCAGGTCAATGACCAAGAGATGAAGAAGCAGCAGGATGAAATCACAGCCATCATGAGGATGCGGGAGGCATCATCCAGCGGAACACAGGTGGGTGGGTCCTGGACGTGGGGATGTCTTCTCCTGAGGCCCTCAGTGTCTACTGTAGCATGAACATGCCCTGGGCAAGGGATGTCCACACTGGTGGGGGGATTTCACCCACACATGGAAGCTGCAGGTTGAAACTCTTTACTGTTGCCCTCCAGCAAGCTGGGGACTTCATCTGTACTGTCTACCTGGAGGAGAAGAAGACAGAGACAGAGCAGCATGTCAAGGTGAGTGGCTGGGCAGAGAGTGCAGAGGGGACAGGGGTCCCATTGTTGTATGCCCAAGCCTCTGTGGTGGCATGGGGTCTCACTCTGAGCTGGGTGCCTGTGGTGTGGGGATGGAAGGGCCCTGGGCACTGACTGATGGAGACTTGCCCCCTCCCTCTCAGATCCCAGCCACGATGACGGCTGAGGAGCTCACCTTTGAGATCCTGGACCGGCGGAAAATTGTCATGAAGGAGAAGGACTACTGGAGCTGCTTTGAAGTGAATGAGAGGGAAGAGGCAGGTTGGTGCAGGGGCATGAGGGTGGTGATGAGGAGTAGGGAGATGGAGGTGGGGATGATGTTAGAGGTGGAGGTGGGGATACAGATACGGATGAAGTGGGGATGAGGATGGAAAAGATGATGGACATGGTGGTGCAGATGGAATAAGGATAGGTATGGGGATAGAGATGCAGATGGAGATGGGAATGGACATAGGGATGGGTATGAAAAATCTCCCCTTGTGATTGCACCATGGAGCAATCTGGGATGGGCTCCAGGTGCTCAGGGGAGGACAGTTGCTCACCTTATCCAGCTTGCGCATGGCTGAGTACTGCAGATGGGCTGAAGTTTGAGCCAGGGCATCTGTCTGTATCCTTAGGAGTTCGAGTGCCTTTGAAGCTTTGATGGGGAAGGTGTCCAGGTTCTCTGGCCACCAAAGTGAGCAGCCCTCTGTTGGCCATAGGCAGCAGCAAGGGAGAGATCAACAGAAACAGGATGAGAGCCTGGTCCTGCCTGCTGGTGCCTTGAGGTCCTGCTGCCAGTGGGTGGGGGTCAGCCATTCCTAGGTGACAAGTGACAAGACAAGAGGAAACGGCCTCAAGTTATGCCAGGGTAGGTTTAGGCTGGATATTTGAGAAAATTCCTTCAACTAAAGAGTTGTCCAGTCCTGCCACAGGCTACCGACTGCAGTGGTGGAATCTTCCTGGAGAAATTGACAAGACCTGTAGGTGTGGCACTTGGGGACATAGTTTAGTGGCAAGACCATGTCAGACCCTCAGGGCACAAGTGTGACACTTTCTGGGTGGGAGCTGGCCCTGGGTGAGACTTCCTGAGACCTGACTGTCCCCTGACTTACAGAGCGGCCCTTGCATTACTCGGAGAAGGTTCTGCCCATCCTGCACTGCCTGGGCACGGAGAGTTACCTGGTGGTGAAGAAGCAGATGTCCATGGAGAACATGCTTGTCTACCTTGGTGAGAGGCAGGGGCCATGGTCTGGGCAGGGAGGGATGGGATGGGATGGGATGAGGATTGAACACTGATGGGGATGCGGAGTGGAGTGGAGGGCATGGAGAAGGGGTTGGGAATGGGGAAGAGGATGGTATGAGATGGTATGAGATCCAAGTAGGCACCAGCTCAGTTAGCATGTGACTTGGAGTTCCCTGATACGGTGTCATGGCCAAATGCTGTGCCCAGAGCAGCAGGGAAGCTGCTCCTGCCTGCCCTGTCTGGCCTGGGAGTTGAGGGGCAAAGCCAGGACTCTGCAGCAGCTGGAGGGCTGCTGTTACTGGGGTGAGGGTCTGGCTGTGCCCTCCCTGGGGGGGCTGGAGCCGCTCAGGCATGTGCCTCCAGCCAGCAGAGTGGGTGACTGCAAGCATGGCATGATGAAATTCCGGGAGGAGAGGAACCTGCTGGGGCTTGGGCTGAGCACTGGCTTCCACGATCGCTACTTCATCCTCAACCACTCCTGGCTGCGCCTCTACAAGGAAGTGCGGGTGAGCCCTGCCTCCTCCTTCTCCTTCTCCTTCTCCTTCTCCTTCTCCTTCTCCTTCTCCTTCTCCTTCTCCTTCTCCTTCTCCTTCTCCTTCTCCTTCTCCTTCTCCT
>JACDOX010000190.1:1091056-1134509 GCA_014549065.1 Cardinalis cardinalis | reverse complement strand
CCCGCGGAGCCGCAGCAGCGCCGTCAATCAGCGGCGCCCCCGCTCCGTCCTCCCCTCCCGCACGCCTCGGCGCGCTGCATCGGGCTCGGTGACAGCAGCGAGCTGAGCGCGGCGGGAGGCTCCGCTCCCAGCCGGCACCGAGAAGCGGGCGCGGCGGCGGCGCGGCTGGGAGGGCTGCCGAAGCATGCGGAGCCATGGGCCAGGGCTGCGGACACTCCATTCTCTGCCGGAGCCAGCCGTACCAGGCGGCCGCATCTGACATGTGAGTTCCCTCCCGCCGGCACCGGGGATGCGGGACCACGCCGAGAGGGAGGGATGCTCTGAGAGTAATGCCGGGCAAAGGAGGGAAGGAGACGTCAGGGACGCAGGGAAAAGTTCCTCCTGCCTGACAGCTGTCAGGAAGGGGGTGGCAAGGAAACGAGAAGAGGCTGCGACCCCTCCCTGTTTCCCACTCGCCACCTATGTTAGCCCCGGGGCAGGTCATCGCTGGTGTTTCTGAGCCAGAGGGTTGGTGTGAACTGAATCTCCCTGTCTCCCCATCACCCTCATCCCATAATGATTTCCTGCAAGGGTAGAAGGCTCCTGGCCCAGTGGTGGGCCGCAGGGGGGCCCGGGTGACTTTGTGAAATTCAGGTCAGCCTTCTGAATTGTGGTTTCGGCAGCTTCACGCAGGGCAAGAGAAGCCAGCCCCTGCACAGCCACCCGCTCACCAAACAGATTTGGGGGTCCCAGTGTCACAGTGCCTGTCTGTGTATGGCGAGGTGGGGATGGGGCTCCGGGGGTCGTGGTGGTCTCCTGCTGCAGCAGGCACAGCGGGCTTTGTGTGACAGCGTGGGTGACCTTGCTGAGGGATGACAGTGCTCCCTGGAAGCAGGGAAGGGTGATGCTCCGGAGAGCCCACGTGGCAAGAGGGGAAGCTTGCAGTGTGTGCATTCCCGGTGCCCAGAGGCTCGGCGGGGCTGGCAGAGCCCCCCGTGTCCCTGCACCCCCGTGTGCAGCGCTGGCGAGGCGCCGCAGCTGCTGGGAAGCAGGATGTGCACTGATGTTCAGTGTGTGCTCTGGGCACCAAGGATCTGGGGTGCTCCCAATCCCGCCTCCCCCTACTCCAGTGGGAGCAGGTCCCACATTTTGAAAAGCCCTCTGGGAGAGTGAGGTGAACCAGAGGAAGAAATGCAGGTCTAGGGCAAAAAGGAGGAAGGCTTCTCAGTGCTGGGATTCCTTTGTCTGACAGTGCCAGCTCCACATGCTCGGGCTCTGGCCGAACTGCCTGGCTCAGCTGCTCACACCAGGAGCACCAGAACCAGGAGGCACTGGAATGTGCCCAGGAGCAGCCTGGGGTCTCCTGGAGCAGGTGCTTTAGGTGATGGCAGGACTGTTGGGGTGCAGGGAAGCTTCCATCCACTCCTGCCCCAGCGCTACACATTTCCCTCGCCGAATTTTCACACCTTCATGAGTTGACCTTTGGGTGAGAACCTTCTCCCTCGCCATAGAAAACACCCTCCAGCATCTCTCTTGCCTACATGCAATGTGTGTGCCTTGGATCTGTTTTCTCAAGGCCCCAATAGGTGCTGATCCTCCTACGCTTCCGTGGGTGCTGGGTCTGTCTCTGCAGGCAGCATCCTTCCCCCAGCTCTCCTGGCTCGCTCCCTGGTGCTGTGTGTGCTTTGTTCCCTGCAGAGATCCTCCTCTGGTGCTGCCTGAACACGCGCACGTGTCCTTTTCTCTAAGCAAAACACACAAAGGTCTTGAAATGCCATGCGAGCCCCATGTTCCCTCCTGCCTCTGCTGCTGCTGTTTAAAGGCTTTAAAAAAAAAGTAAATGACAGAAAAGCTTGGTGTAGCTGGGCTGGCTGCGCCCAGGTAGGAATTGGCAGGCGAGGTGGGAATGGTGAGTCCAGCTGCTTTACCCTTTTACCTGGGATATGTCCTTCATAGATATTTGTCCCTGCTCCTGTGAACCCCCCGGGGTATAGGGAGGTGGAAAAGCTTCCCAGAGATGCCAGAGGATGATGCCCTTGGCCCCACAGTGCTCCCTGGAGGGGCTGCAGTGGTGAGGCTGGCGCTGTGGGGAGGGCTGCTGCCTCCAGCCCTGCCCTGTTCCTTGCTGGCTGGCAGCGCTGCCTGGCATCCAGTGGTGGCCCAGCTCTCCCATGTGCATGGGGCATTTTTTGCAAGGGGATGCAGGTGCAGCGCTATCCAGGTCACGTTTTAACCCATTTCCTCCCTTTCTCCCGCCGGGAAGTGTGCTCCCGGCTGGGTGGACGCTGACCTGGTTAGAGGTGGGTGGGGTGTCAGGGTGCCTGGAGCTGCTGCTTTCACAGCATCTGACAGCAGCCGGGGCTGGGGAAGGAGCTACTGAGCTCTGCAGATGGAAAACACAGAGGAGGAGATGCAGCTCTGAGCATCCCTGCGGGAAGGATCCAGCTCAGCGGAGGCTGGGAGGGGTCAGGGCTTCCTTCGGGGCACAACACTGTCTGGGACACAGGGGGCGTGAGCAGGGCTCAGGCACCCTTTGGAAGCCTTGGAGCACCTGCCAAGCTGAGGGCAGGCTGTCAAACCCCTTGGAGAAACCCCCCAGAYCCTTCATGGTTATTGCTGGTCCCTGGGCTGCTTGTGTAAAATGCCATGGAAAATGCCCACTCCAGCACTCCATTGTCCTGGCAGTTTGGCCTGGATGGCTCTGCTCCCTCTCCAGGCACTGCTTCTCAGGGAARGGGGTTCAGTGGAATGAGGTTAACCTGGTCCCCCATTGTTGGGGTCCTTAGGTGGTGTTCTGCAGGTTTTTCAAAGCCTCAGGCTCTTCCTGCGCTTGTCACTGGGGCTCTTCAGGATCACCCACCTGCCTGTGCACCCAGCCCTGGAGCCTGGAGGTGCCTGGCAGGGAAAATAGAGGGAAAACTCCTGGTTGCAAGCTTCCTGCATTCTGCATATGCCAGGAGCTTCCCAGCACCCTGCTCCTGTCCATGGGAGGTCTCCAGGGTGAGCGAGGAATTTCCCCTCCATCACTCCGGGGCATCTCCCTGAGCATCCCCAGCTTCAGAATAGCCAGTTGTTTGGAAGTGTTGGGAATTGGGCCAGATTCTGGCTCTGTTAGTGAGGACCCTCACCAAGTGTGCCCTGGCCATCATCTGCAGCAGAGCCCTGCTCATCCCCTGTGAGCTGGGGGCTCTGGGGGCTCTGGGAGGCTGAGCATCCATCTAGGGCTGAATACAGGATTCCCTGGAGGCAACGGTGGATGCAGCAGCAATTTCTGGGAATCCCTCTTTCCTCCTGCTCCCCTCTGACCCTGGTCCTTGCTTTTGCTTTTGTTTCATTGCCAGCTCCCACGTGGCTCAGCGGGAGCTGTGCTGGGCTCACAAATGCCAGCAGGGCCGGAGCTGCCTGGGACTTTCTGCCTGTCCAGCTTTCCCCTGTCCTCCTGAATGGATGGGCCTGTCTGGGGGGGGAGTGAGCTGGAGAGTGAGTGTTGGGAGAGGCTTTGTTTGCTACCACGGCTCCATCTGCACAGCAGCAGCAGCAGCAGCAGCAGCAGCAGCAGCGGGGTCAGGCAGTGCAGAGGCGGCCGGGTGGGCAGCAGGCAGCCCGGAGCTTGGCTTCCCCCAGCCCAGGGGCCAGGGGTGGCTGGGGGGTCTCACCTGCCTTAGCAATGGGCGATGACAGCAAGATCTGATGTTTCAGGGGTTGGAGCCTGAATTGTGGGATGATTGGTTTGTGTTGGAAAGAGCCTTAAAGCTCATCCAGCTCCTATGTCCCTGCCGTGGGTAGGGACACCTTTCAGTACACCTTCCTCATCCAATCTGGCCTTGTGGAAATGTGTAGGAAGGTGTTTGGAAACGCCTTGTAGGAAGCTGTCCCCAAACCTTGTCACCCACAGAGGATCCCCTGTGGGGAATGGACCAGTATGGCAGCCTCAGGGACTTGCTGAGTGCCAGCTCAGGAATGTCCCTGAGGCTGCTTATTTGGCACCAGCAGCCCCTGGTCCACTCCTGTCCCCAAACCCTGCTCCCAGCAGCAAATCCTGCTCCTGGACCCATGTTCTGAGCCCTGCCTGCGTCACTGGTGTGTGGAGCCAGAGAGGAGGAAGGACATGGGGGAATCTTGGGTGGGTTCAAGCCTTTTGGGCCTTTGTCAGTTTGTATATTTTGTGATAAATCAAATAGAACAGAGAGAGGGAGTTGGAAGTGGGATGGGGTGCATTTCCCACTGAAAATATTAAACCCTGACCTTTTTGGCTGGGGCTGGGTTGGGGCTTAGCCTGAGCATTGCATCCATTGAGGACAGCCTCACTATRTGTTTCAGCATCCCCAGAGCCCTCTGCTCTCCACTCAAAGAGGGAAAAGCAGACAGCAGTGCTGCCAGTGCAGCTCTGGAACAAACTGCTGACTTAGCCAGAAGCCTCCTCTGCCTTCCAGTTGCTTCCCAGCCCCTTCCCAGGCTGTTAATAACTTGCACGTTTCAGCTGGGTGACTCAGAAGACGGTGAGCAGATATTTATACGGAGCATTTGAAAGGCAGGGACTGGTGGAGGGTTTTTCTTCCCCCTTTTCTTCTCCTGAGCTGGTGCCAGCTGAACGTGCCTGTGCTTTGCTTGGCTGCGGGGTGAGGTTTGGAGGGTGACCTGTCCGTGTCCCCTGAAGTTCAGTGTCTGCTTGCCACGGCAYGAGGATGCTGATGCTCCATGAAAACCTCCATGCACACCCAATCTCACCCCATGGCAGCAGAGCCCTAATGCCAGTGCCTGTGAGGGAAAAATTGGGGCAGCCAGAATTTGGGAATGCAGGGATTTGCAGCCCCTGCTTGGTCTGATGGTCCCCAGGCTGGCTCTGAGGCAGGGAGCCCTGCCAAGCAGCGGCATGGGTCAGCCTGGTGAGGATGCTGCTGCTTGGTGCTGATGCTGTGGGATGTCTGTGCAGCTTCTTGGTGGTTTGGGGTGTATCCTCACACCAGAGCTGCCCTGTGTACTTACCCCTGCAGCGAGGAGGTCTCCACAGCCCTGTCCTCGAGCCAACACTTGGCTTGAGCCTGGCTGGAAGGACACAAGCTCTGGGTGTTGCTGTGTTTTCCCTTGCTCTCCCCAAAGTGGGGTCTTTCCTCATGTTTTTTACTAGTGTGATCACAGACAGGGGGATGGCAGCATCCTTCCTGCATGGAAAAAGCAGGTGGAAGCCATGAAGGCTTTAAGTAAGAAACTGGGGGCAAGGAAGTGGTGCTAGTGATGGGGAACAGTGCCAGAGTCCCCAGCCTCCTGACTCCAGCAGGGTGGTGGAAATTTTAGGAATTTGATTGTCAGCTGCTCAAGCCAGGAAGTCCTGCAGTGGGATGGAAGTCCTGCAGTGGGATGGAAGTCCTGCAGTGGGATGGAAGTCCTGCAGTGGGATGGAAGTCCTGCAGTGGGATGGAAGTCCTGCTCCCCTCCTGAGAGGAGGGTGTTGGATCCTGAGCATGAACATCCTTGGCAGCTGCAGGATGTGGGGACCCTCTCAGTCCTTCTGCAGTACCTCAGGGGTAGAGCTTGGCCTCCCTTTGGCTGCTGAGGGGCTGAAGCTGGGCCTGAGGTTAGGATTAGGGTCAGGGTCAGAGCTACTGCTAAAGTTGGACTAAATTTAGGTCTGGATTTAGGGCTATGATCAAGTTCAGGGTTAGTGTTTGGATTAGGGATAGGTTTAAGGTTAAGGCTAAAGCTAAGTTTAGCTTTAAGGTTAGGTCTATAGCTAAGATAAAAGATTTAGGGTCTGGTTAGATCTAAGAGTAGTGTTAGATCTTGAGTTAAGTCTAGGGTTGGTATTTGGTCTATGGCTAAGTTTAAGGTTCAGATTAGTATTAGGAGTAGTACTAATTTTGGGTTTATGCTTAGGTTTAGATTTAAGCTTAGGTTTAGTGTTATTGTTAGCCTCGGATTAGATTTAGGGCTAGGGTTAGAATGATGCYTCTTGTTAGTTTAGTGTCTGTGTTAGAGCTAGATTTAGGGCTTACTTTAGTGTTTAGGGTTATAGTTAGGTTTAGATTCAGGGCTAGGCTGRGTCTAAGTTTATGGTTACAGCTATGCTGAGGTGTAGGTTTATGGTTAGGTCTATGACTAGCATTATGGTTAGTGCTTGACTAGAGTTAGTGTCAGGTCTGCCAGGACAAAGGCTGCAGTGCTCCATTCTCCCTCAGCAGAATATGCTCCATTTGCCCCGCCAGCACAGCCTTGGGGCCTTCCCATCCATGTTTTTCCCCCTTTGGCTGAGCCAAAGGCTCTCTGGGACCTGTCATGTGTCTTGGTTTTGTCTTGCACCTGTCCTGGCTTCACTGGGAAGTGGGACAGATGCTGAGTCAGCAACACTGCTGGATGAAACCCCTGAAACTGGAGTTTTGCTAAAGCTCAAGTGAGGAAAACCAGTGCTCAAGTAAGGAAAAGCAGGTCTTGAGGCATGAGAAGTGTCCCTGTGGAAATGGCAGCAAACCTTCAGAGGCATTCCCCAAAATCAGCCCAAGGGAGGGCACTAAGGCACTCAGGTGCCCTTTGGGTGCTGCTTTCCTTTGGTCAGAGCCAGGTGCAGCTGCATGCAGCAGCAGAGCCGGGTGAGCTCCTGCTCCAGAGGGTGCCACAGGAAACAAGCTGCTCACGGTGGGAGCTGGGTATGATGAACCCTGGGAGGCTTAGGAAGAGGCTGAGGGGGGCTGCTCTTGGGTGTGACTGTCTCCGGGGAAATGATGCTCCTGGGAATGGCTGTGGGTCCCAGTCAGGCATCCGTGGCTGGTCCTGCACCCCCCAGATCAACAGGACACAGCTGGAGCTGTCTGGGGCAGGATTCGTGCTGTGTGTGCCATGCTGKGGGCCGGGCAGAGGGGCCACCAGTGCCACCACCAGCTCCATGTGGTTTGGGAACCCCGAGGTCAGGGTAATGTCCTTGGGGCCCCCCACGTCCAGTTGGGACCATCTCCCTTACCTCAAGGAGATGAAGCAACCTGTCCCGCTGTGCAGGGATGGAAAGAAGGGATGGAAAGAAGGGATGGAAAGAAGGTCTCCTTCCCAGGAGCAGCGTGGGAGCTGGCTCCTGGGCTGTGTGGGCGTGCTGTGCTGGTGAAGATGGAGGGCTCTGTGAAGGTGGGGTGCTGCTGGAGAAGCCCCTCTCCCCCGCGGCGCGGGCAGGGACAGGGACAGCAGGGACAGGGACAGCAGGTCCGTGGGCTGGCGAGAATGCAGAGTCAGGCACGGTGTGTGTGGCTGTGCACGGAGCCCGCAGGGAGCTCCACGTGCCGGCTGACAGTGCAGAGAGCCGCAGCACGGCCAGGGGGACCCCGGCTATGTCACCTYCCTCCTGCAGCCCCCAACCTGCAGGCACAGCAGAGAACCAGTGTGCTCCCAGGAGGGACCATGGGGACACTCTGGGAACCCTGCTTCCATCCTGGCCTGTGCGGCTCAGCTGGATCCCGGCTCCTGATCCAGCCCTGTCATGGGCACTGTGACACAGGGAAGAGGACGAGGCTGGGGACACTTTTCAGGTGGCACCTGGCTGCCAGTCATCCTGCCAGGGCTCTGTCCAGGCACAGTGTGGCAGGGGAGCTGGAGCCAGCAGTGCAACCACAGGAAAGCCATTAATTAATGGAAAGCATGGTCGAGGAATAAAAGCCTGACTGCTCCGGCACTGGTCCCAGTACCAGTGGGATCTTGGCTGTGCCAGGGACCAGCCCAGAAGGGTGCACCAGGAGAGATTTWRTTTGGATATTAGGGAAAATTCCTTCTCTGAAGGGGTGCAGCACAGGCTGCCCAGAACAGTGATGGAGTCCCCATCCCTGGAGGGATTTAAAAGTTTTGTGGATGTGGCATTTGGGGACATGGGTTAGTGGTGGSCTTGGCAGTGCTGGTGGAATGGTTGTACTTGAGGGTCTCAGAGGGRTTTTACAACCTCAATAATTCTGTTTCCATATTCCATATGGCATCTCCATGCCAGTCCCAGGGCTGAGCTGCATCTCTCTGCCAGTTCCATCTCTCCCCCAGTACCCACACCAGCCCCACCACTGGCAGTCCGTACAGCCCATCCCCATGCCCAGCTGCCCCCTCCCCTCCTCTCAGGGAAAGCTGAGGCTTTGGAAGCTAAAAGCTCAACTCAGCTCTGGGAAATGGCTTGAAAATGTCAGACAGAGCCACTCTTRCCCTGATAAGCCTCCAAGGCATGAGTGGCTTTGTCATCTCTTGTCCCTCCACAGATGGTCCCCACTCCCTGCACTAACATGGGAATATTTGGATCATTTGAGAAGAAGTCCTGGCCCAGTGAGTGGCTCCCACTTGTGCCATGTTCACAGATGGAGGATCCACTTAGAAATCTGTGGTGTTGCTTGGGAGACGATCCCTGCTCCTAGGGTGCTGTTGTTCATGGAAAGCATGGGGCATGGAAAGCACAGGCAAGATCCTGGCTCCTGCTCTATTCCCACTATTTTTAAGGGAAAACAATGCTGGAAAGGAAAAAAAAAAGCAAAGGGTAGGTGATGAACATATGCTGAACCAYGATCAACTGCAGCCTTCTTTCCCCCTCYAGTTATCAACCAATTGAAAAAATRAGTTGGCAGCATCTGTAGGGTTGCATTTATCCAAGGATAATTCCCCAGGGATTCAGGGTAACTGTGTGTTTTCCCTCTCACCTGGCTATGCTCCTGCCTGGTTTGGCTCCCTTGGGGTGGTGGTGGCTTTGCTTGGAGGTCCCCACGGTGGTGGGATTTGCAAGGATGCCATGCAACAGGGATGGAGATTTGCAGGGCTGCCAYGCAGCAGGGACAGGGATTTGCAGCCTTGCAGGGCTGCCAGGCTTTCCAGCCCTGTCACTGAGACCAGCTGCATTCCTGTGGCTCCTGGCACCCCTAGGGGTTTGCAGGGATGCCGTGGAGTGGGGATAGGGATTTGCAGGGATGCTGTACAACAGGAATGGATTTACAGGAACGCCATACAATGGGGATTTGCAGGGTTGCCGTGCAATGTGGACAGGGATTTGCAGCCTTGCAGGGCTGCCAGGCTTTCTAGCCCCACCACCAGGGCCAGCTGCATTCCTGTGGCTCCAGGCAGCCCCGGGAGCTGCTCTCCCAGCCGGGCAGTGGGGGCAGCTGCTTGCATAGGACCTGAGCACCCCGAGCAGTGTGTTTGCCAAGCAAACAGGGCTCAGCCTTCTGCAGCCGGATCAGCAGCCTCCCCTCGTTTGCTCAGCAAACAAATCCCACCCGGCAAAGCTTTGGTGCCACCGCTGCCCTTCCCGCAGCTCCTGCCAGCTGCTCTGGCACTGCCATGCAGCACCTGTCCATTATTGTGCAGGTCTGGAATTGTGCAGGGCTCCTGATGCCTTCAAATGGAACACGGCAGCTCTGCAGCCCTCCCTGCCTTTCCTGCCTGCAGATGCCAGGGTGTTGCTGAACCGTGTGTGCCCGTGCTGGGGTCTGTCCTGGGGATGTGCAGGGTGAGATCCTTCGGCTCCATGAAATGGTTTTGCTCTGGACTGAGCAATTGCAGGATTTTCTCTCACTGCTGGAGGCTGGGGGAGATGGAAACTGCCTTGGCAGGTGTTGGCCTGGGAGGCTGGCTGCTCTGGTGATGGAGGAAAGATGTCTGGGTGTGTGGAGATCCTGGAGCACCATGCCGTGCCATTGCTGCTTCCCTTGCTCCAGGCTCTCCATGGCCCCAGACCATGTTCCCTCTGGGGTCCTTATCCCCCCATAACACACTGCCCACAACCAGAGTTCTGCTGAGGTGGGGACAGATGCCACCTCCCCCTTCCCTTTGCCTGGAGACTGTGGGGTGTATCCCAGCCATTTCACAGGCTGGTTGCCTGCTGCTCCAGCTGTCATCTTTCTCTGCTTCCCCTTTATTTTCCCCTCACAGATACACTCTTTAGSCCCTGCTGCCTGCAGAAACAGAGAAACTCCCTTTGCCCAGCACTGTTGGCTACCTCAGGGACCCATTTTCTTCCCTGAGGTGCTGGAGGCATAATCTTCTATTTATCTTCTCTCCCAGAGCAGCAGGACCGTGGCTTGCTCAGGGTGTGACTGTGGGTGCAGAGCCTCCCATCTCGCTGCACCGTCCCTGGCAGAGTGGCCAGGCGCTGGGGTCACCACTGTCACCCCACGGGGACACTGCTGCTTTCCCTCCCACAGAGCTCTCTGGGGCTGGGGCCAAGCCACCCTCCAGCCTTCCAGCTTCTCTAAAGTCACCAGAGTCACTTGTGCACTTATAGGCCACTAAGTGCTGTAATTACAGATATGCTTTAATTAACATAATTGTGTTTCTACGCAAATAAAACATTTGGCACAGTTAATTCCAAGGCTGCAGCTCCAAACACAAGGCTTCCTGGCCCCCCTGTGGAGGTGGCAGGGGGGCTGGCAGAGAGTGGGGCTCTCACCTCCCTGCCAGAAGATCATCCCAGTCCCAGCCAGGGCCTGAGCCAGAGCCCCTCTTCCCCTCTGGAGTGTCCTGCCCTGCTTTGGTGGAGACAGCTGTGCTGGCAGACACTTGGATCGCTGGGAGATGGCACTGGGCTGGCTGGAACGCTCTGTTGGGCTCAGTGGAACAGAGCACTGGGATTTCTGGGATGCAGCAAACCCAGTGGTTTGCTGGGACACAGAAGTGGACTTGCTGGCATGCAGCCCTGGGATTGCCCAGACACAGCACTGGGTTTGCTGGGCTGTGGTGCCCAAATTGCTGGAGTAGCGTGTTGGGCTTGCTGGGATGCAGCCCCGGGATTGCTGGGACACGGCTGGAGCCCAGCAGTGCCCTTGCAGCAGTGCCAGGGGTGTTCACCCTGGCTGGGCAATGGGCACAAAGGGTGGATCCAGCCCCTCCATCCATCCCAGAGCCTCCCACTGAGCTGCCCCAGGGTGTTTTGCCCTCCCAGCACCCAGAGAGCTCTCACTCCCCATTCCCTCTTTAGCAGACCCCAGAGCTCCCCACGCTCTTGGGAGCCTTTGGATGAAGGCTGGAGCTGGTGGCAGCATGCCAGCCCTTTGCCAGGAAGATGCCAGGAAGAACTGGGAAAATGGCTGGTGCTTATGTGCTAAAATGCCCTTTTCATTTGAAAAAACAGAAGAAAAGGGGAAAAAAACATATTCCATTTTTCTCCAGCTGAAAATGAAAGTGATTATGTAACGAGCAATAAATTACAGAAAGGAATGAGTCATTGGAGCAAATCCCAAGAAAGGCACAGTATTTTTAGCTCCAACACCCTGTGCTGTACTGTGCATTAACCCTTGCAGGACTTGGGCCCCCACTGCAACCTGCCCCTAGGGTGACCCCCCCAGAGGCATCATAGTGGTTTCTGTGAGGATTTTGTCCCTGTGACATTCCCAAGGGAAGATGGAAATGATGTAAGCTGTGGGCCCCTCATCCCATGGTCCTCCTTTGTATGGGATGTTATGGGTGGTCCGGGGAACACTGCTCACCCCAGGTCCATGTCCCCATCCTGGGCTAAGCCCCTGCTTCTCTTCCCCTCTGCTCATTCCCACTGGGATAATTAATCCTCATCCCTTCCTGAGACCCTGGGCACCACTGTTGTTTCCTTGCCAAAGAGCCTGAAGAATTAATTAGGAAATAAAAGCGAGGAACAAATTAATTGGAAGAGAACTAGCGAGGGAGCAAGTGAGCAATGCTGCTTTAATCCAGGTTAAATTGGGGAGTGATTGCTTTGCTAACAGAAGAGATGATGAGGGAGCATTGGAGCAGGCAGGTGCCAGGTGAGACAATGGCAACAAGCATCCAGGTGCCAAGGGATGCGCATGGAGGGCTGTGCTGAGGGGGGGAGGAAAATCCTGAGGATGCCAGKAGGAAGCTGGAAGAGGAATCTGGAAAAGAGGTTCAGCGCTCAGAGTGTCCCAGGATCACCACTCAGACCATCCTCAGGGGCCCAGAGCTTGGAGCACCCCTAGGAAGAGGCCTCAGAACATTCTTAGGATTGAGGCATGGAGCACCCCTGGGATCAGGGCTCAGAGCACGCCTGGGATTTGGGCTTGGAACACCCACTGGAACAGGGCTTAGAGCATCCCTGGAGTCAGGGCTTGGAACATCCCTTTCTTCAGTGACACTGTCATCCTGTGGGATCAGGTACCAGTGCAGGGACAGGGACCCTATTCCTTGTGTGCCACATTTCTTGGGGGTCTCCAAGCTGGTGGGARCCAGGCCTGCTTCTCTATCTCTGAACAGATCCCTGGGTGCTCATGGTAGCACCCCACTCCACTGTCACCTGGCAGCAACCCCACCTGTAAACAAGGGGCCAAGGAGAGTGGCAGGGACCAGTGAGAGCTGGTGGCCAAGTCCTTGTGTCCTGCAGCTGGAGTGGGGTCAGCTCAGAGTGACACAGCCAGTGCCAGTGGATGTCATCTCCTCATCTTTTATTTAATCTGGCAGTAAATTCCTCTCCTCCATATGCTTGGGCTGGGATCTTCCTTATTGCTGCTGGGCCACCTGGAATAGTGGCGTGGCACTGCATGTCCAGGGGCTGCTGTACCCCCAGCACACACTGTCCCTTCTCCTGCTGCACACTCTCATTCTGGCACATRATTTCCCCAAAATCCATGTGACCCTCCAGAGACATCCTGTTCCTCCAGGCAAGCCCTGTCCTTATGGACATGTGCTGTCCCTTGTCAAACATGCTGTCCCTCTGCAAACGTGCTGTCCTCTCAGGCACCTGCTCTCCCTCAAGACACGTGCTGTCCCCAGGTGTGCCGTGTCCCTCCAGACACAGGGTGTCCCCCAGGATGTCACCTCTGCCTCTGGACATGTGCTGCTCCCATGAATGCATGCTGTCACCCTGGAAGCAGGTTGTCCCTCTGGACACACGCTGTGCTTCTGCGTCCAGGCTGTCACCCACGGACACGTGCTGTCCTCCGGGATTCAGGCTGTTTCCATGGACACACTTGTCCCTGTGGATGCATGCTGTCCCCATGGATACACAGTGTCCTGATGGACACACGCTGTCCCTTTGGACACACGCTGTCCCCCTGGACACACGCTGTCCCCCTGGACACACGCTGTCCCTCCGGGTGCATGCTCTCACCATGGCATATGCCAGTCCCTGGATGCAGGCTGTCCCTATGGATATCCCCTCTCCCTCACCCCTCTGAGGGCACAGTGGGGRGATGTTCTGTCCCTGCCCACACAGGACAATCTCATGGGACAGGCTGTGTGCAGCTCAGGCGAGGAAATCTCACTAGCCAGGCTGAAGATGCTGGCGGCCACCATGCCCAGGGCTTGTCCATGAGGACTGTCTGAGCCAGCTGGGAAAGCAGCCAAAGAATGGGGAGAGAGGTTGGAAACAGAGCCAAGAGCTGTYTCAGCCCCACAGGGACCTGACCACCACAGTGGGGCCAGCAGGGCTCTGCCATCCCATCTGTCCCCCTCATTAACCCTGTCATGTCTGCGGGCTGCTGGTGGCCCCCCAGACCCAGCCCTGCTCTGAAATGTCTCCACAGAGACCCTCCAAGGGCTCCATCACTTACTCATCAGTGGTATCACTTAATCAGCCTGGCCCATCCTTATCCCTTCGTCATCCTTCCACAGAATCCGCTCAGTTGGAAGGAACCCACAAGGGGCATCCAGTCCAGCTCCTAGTCCTCCCCAAGAGTCACAWCACATGCCCAAAAGTACTGTCCAGATGCTGCTTGAGCTCTGTCAGGCTTGGTACTGCTCTGGGGAGTCTGTTCCAGTGTCCAGTCACCCTCTGGGTGAAGAATCTTTTCCTAATATCCAACCTAAACCTGCCGACACCACTCCAGGCCATTCCCTCGGGAGTGTCMCTGCTCACCAGAGAGCAGAGATCAGTGCCTGCCCCTCCTGTTCCCCTCACAAGGAATTTGTACCTGCAGTGGGTCTCCCCTCAGTCTCCTCTTCTCCAGGCTGAACAGCCCAAGTGAGCTYAGCTGTTCCTCATACAGCTTCCCCTCAAGGCCCTTCACCRCCCTCATGGCGTTTCTTTAGACCCTCTGGTGGCTTTAAAGTCTTTTTTACTTTGTGATGCCCAAAACTGCCCCCAGCACTCGAGGTGAGGCTGCCCCAGTGCAGAGCAGAGCAGAGCAGGACAATTCCCTCCCTTGCTCAGCTGGTGATGCTGGGCCTGATGCCCCCCAGGACATGGGTGTGACTCRTGTGACTCCTGCTCAGCTTGCTGTTGTCATGGAAAGGTCCCTTTCCACGACACTGCTTTCCAGCAAATCATTTCCCAGTCTGTGGGTACACCGGGCTTGCCCCATCCCAGATCCAGAATCCTTGTTGAACTTCACACACTCGGCAATTGTCCAACTCTCCAATTTGTCAGCAGCCCCTCCCAGTTTTTTATTGTCTGTGAACTTGCTTAGTCTGAACTTCCAGTCCTGTGTCCAAGTCATTTATAAAGATGTTGAAGGGCTCAGGACTTCCTCATCCCTTTGTTATCCCRCTTTGAGTCCAGTGATAGCCCAAGCCCCAGAGCTGATGCCACCAGGTCTCTGCAGCTGGCACCTCTGGGGGCCATCCCCACTGGGGCGCTGGTGCCAGGACACCCCATCCCTGCCCAGCCTGACATCATTCAGCTCTTCCTTGTGTCCACACATTCCCAACTCTCCTGCTGCTCCCAGCAGGTCCATGTAGTGAACCCACCCGATGCCATGGAGCCTCCTAGCACCCCCAGCCTGTGCCCATTGCTCGGGTGAGGGATGCCACAGCCTTCCCTGTCCCACAGCCTTCCCTGTCCCACAGCATTCCCTGCCCTGCCATATTCCCTGCCCCACTCGGGCACTGCAGCTGCATCCCGGGCACTGAGTGGGATTTATCCATGGGGAAACCACAGAGCAGTAAATGGGATATCGATTGGGTGCCATTGTGGGGATTAGTGCAGAGAGGAAGAGCAGATGGATTGATTTCTGGCGGGGTTTAGAGCTGCCAGTGTACCTTGTGCCAGCAGCTCCAGACAATGACACCCCAATGCATTCACGGATCCAGCAGCTCCGTTCCTGGCTGTGTCCCCCAGGCTCAGCTGAGTCTCAGTCATCTCTGTTCTATGTGCAGGACCCCAGCCCCATGTGCCACCTGCACTGGCCACTGTGTCCCCTCCTTCCACAGAGGACAGGGATGCTCCAGAAGGCAGCACAGTGCTGTGCCTCCCCAGAGCCAGCATCCMGCCCTGGGTCCATACTGGTGCCACAGTTGAGTGGAGCACTGCTGATCCTACGTGGCTCACAGCAGTCCTTGCCCAGCTGGGAACAGCCATGCTGCCCTCCTGCCCTGTTCTCCCAGGATATCCAGTGTGCCCASAGATGCTGCACAGTTGGGGAGAAATGGGATTTCAGGGTTACACAGGGTGTGAAGGCTCATCTTGGTGCCTTAACCCCCCCAGAATCTTCAATTTTGGGAGTTTGGTACCCTTTGCTGCCAGCACCTCCCAGGAAAAAGCTGGAGTGGGGTTTATGTGAGTGTCTTTGGTGTGGAATATTCCATTACCATGGAATAAAGGTTAATATTTACTTGCCTGCATGAACTTTATTCCCACTGATGCCATCAGAYACCCTCCAGATGGGATGCGGTGTGGCTACTCCCCAGTTCCCAGGAAGAGACAGGAGGCACAGAAATTGATTGATCCACTCCAGGTCAGGAACAAGGGAAAACTACAGGATGGATGGAAATGGGGGAAGCCCAGCTGGGAAGCCCACACTGCTGCCTCTCCTCAGCATCTACAGATATTCCCCAGCAGCTCCAGGGCTGGGTTCTGAGGCTGTGTGTGCGTCCATCTCACTGCTGTGATGTTCCCATCCAAGGAGTGCCATTCCTGGGGCTCACAGAAAAGCCAGGGATCGGCTCATAATTACCCTGGGACTGGCTGGGAGATGAGCGGTGATGCATGGATGCAACGCTGGTGCTGCAGCACAAGTCCCTGCACCCTTGCACCCCTGCACCCGTGTCCCATTCCCCTGTTCCCAGGTGTCCCTGTGTCCCTACACTGCCATGTCCCTGTGTCCCATTTCCCTGTGTCCCTGCACCTGTGTCTCCCTCTCTGTCCCCAGGCCTTTGTGTCCTGTGTCCTACCACCTGCCCCCAAGCCCCTCCCCATCCTCCATGTCCCTGCAGATCCTGTGTCCCACGCCCTGTGTCCCTGCAGCTCCTGTGTCCCAGCACCCCTGTGTCCCTGCAGCTCCTGTGTCCCATGCCCTGTGTCCCTGCAGCTCCTGTGTCCCTGCACCCCTGTGTCCCACCCCCTGTCCCCAGGCACCTCTGGGCGAGCCCGAGGGACAGCTCCGTGCTGTGTCCTTGTGCCCAGCAATGCCTCTGTGTTCCCTGGGCAGCTGTGCTGGCTGTGAGCTGCTGTGGGTGGCTCTGGTGACAGGGTTGTGCCAGGTGGCAGGACGTGGATCCTGCCAGCACCCAGCTCCTCGGGGTGTTCCCGCTGTTGGCCCCACAGGGAACCTGCTGTTCCCATCTGCTTTATTCATGGATCCCTGGACCCACATCCGTGCCAGCAGGACCTGTCCAGGCTGGGGTGACACTCTGTACCCGCAGCAGGGTGACCCCAGAGCGGCGGATTCCACAGCCTGATCTGGCGGCTCTGGTGGTGTCCTAGCCGGAAAGATGGCCGCTGTGAGACGCTGCCCTGAGGGGTATCCATGATCCYGTGCCACCCCCGGCGAGAGACGCCCGTGGCCCTGTGTCACCCGCAGGGCACGACCAGACGGCGGCCGGGGCTCTGCGGCAGGGTCCGGGATCGGCCGGGAGCTCCTGGTGGCTCTGGCCGCTAGATGGCCCCGCGGCTCCACGGGCCGCCCTGAGCCTCCTCTGGGCTCCACGGGCCGCCCTGAGCCTCTCCCGGGCTCCCCGGCCCACCCTGAGCTTCGCCCGGGCTCCCCGGCCCATTCTGAGGCTCCCCCGGGCTCCGCGGGCCGCCCTGAGCCTCCTCTGGGCTCCACGGGCCGCCCTGAGCCTCTCCCGGGCTCCCCGGCCCACCCTGAGCCTCTCCCGGGCTCCCCGGCCCACCCTGAGCTTCGCCCGGGCTCCCCGGCCCATTCTGAGGCTCCCCCGGGCCGCCCTGAGCCTCCTCAGGGCTCCCCGGCCACCCTGAGCCTCCTCAGGGCTCCCCGGCCACCCTGAGCCTCCCCTGGGCTCCCCAGCCGCCCTGAGCCTCCCCCGGCCCACCCTGAGCCTCCTCAGGGCTCCCCGGCCCCCCTGAGCCTCCCCCGGGCTCCCCGGCCCGGCATCCCGGCGGTCGGGGAGCAGGGAGTGAGATGGAGGGTGTCCCTAACCCTACAGGGTGTTCCAGGGTGTCCCTAACCCTACAGGGTGTCCCGGGGTGTCCCTAACCGTACCCTACTTGGCCCCTGCCTTGAGGTGACATTTCCTTATCACGACCTGTCCTAGCCAGGATTCAGAGACCATGCGAGGAGTCCTTTGCAAAGGACTCCCCCAGCCGAGCCTCGGAGCACCCTGTCCCTGAAGGGCACCCTGGGGACAGCGACACAGAGGTGCAGGAACACAGGAGAGCCTGGGTAGGGAGTGGGACACAGGACTGCCGGGACACAGGAACATGGAGGGGCAAGGATACAGGGGTGCAGGGGCACGGGAGTGCCTGGGGACACGGGAGTCCCAGGATTCGGAGGAAGAACAGGCCATCCTCCCCCAGACCAGAACTTTCTCCTCTGCCCAGAGGAGGAGGAGGAGGGGGAGTGATGGAGATTGTCGCGCTGACGATATCTCTCATCGTGTGGCATGTGACGGCTTGAGCATGTCCACCCTCCGTGCAGATTCCCTGGGGCCATTGGGGTAGGGGCAGCATCCCAAAATCCTTKTACTTATCTCGGGCCGGGGGGCCGGGGGAGGGGAGGAGGTGTCATTCCTCACTGAAGGCAATGGGGGGGTTAATATAGGAAGGGGGGGGCGAACAGACCCTATAAAGGGTCCCTAAGATGAGGGTCCCTCCCTATCCAAGACGCTGGGTGGGACCCCCTGCAATATTCTACAGGGTGGGGGACAGGGAAGACTTTCTCCACTGAGCCCTGCATCAGAGTTACCCCAGGGCGAGGGATGGGATGAGATTCGGCCCCTCCGTCAGGGAGGATGAGGGGAAGACCGCCCCAAGCCAAACGTGGGGGCGCAGCCTTTAAGGGGGCGGGGGTCGCTTTATTGTGAGGTGAAACATGTCCCAGAAGGGAGAAGGGACAAGGGGGAAACTCCTGGCCCGACCCCCAGGAGGGGAGGGTTTAACACGGAGGGAGATTGTTGCCGTCCCGAATACCAGAGCCGTGACGGCACCCCCGGCACCTCCCCCGCAAGGGAAGCACTGCCAGCCCCGCGCTCCAGAGTGGGGAGCGACGCCCTGATCCTCTCCCCACATGGGCGCCCCCGCCCCACTCCCGTTTCCCCCTTCACCATCCCACACTGGGACTCCCATCCCTCACCCCCTCCCAATACCGGGGAGTGACATATCCCGTCCCAATTCCCACATCGGGACCGCCTCTCCACCCCCGCCCCACCCCGGGGACCCCCACTCCACCCTGGAGAGTGATGTCCGATCCCCTGGCCACCCCACAGCCCCCAGCCATCCTCGCTTCCCGGAGCCCCGCGGAGCCCGCAGAGCAGGTGCGGGGCGTGTCGCGATCGGACGTGTCGTGACGGGGCGTGTCGCGGCGGGGGCGTGCCCGCAGCCCGCGGGCGGTGCGGGGGTGCGCGGGACCGGGATGGTGCCGGGATGGTGCCGGGATGGTGCCGCGGCTCCTCATCGCGCTCCTTCGCTTTTTCAGCCGCGGGTTCCTGCGGGCGGGGGACGCCGCTCCCGGCCCCGAGGCGCTACAGGTAGGGACGTCGGGACCTGCACCCCGAGGGGTCCCCCGCACCTCCCTCCCTCTCGGGACCCTCCTCTTCTCAACCCGAATTTCCATCCCCAGCCGCATCCCCTCCATTCGGGACCCCCATCCCAGCTATCACCCGTTCCTCCTGGGACCCTCAACCCATCCCCCTCACTCCCTGCCCCGTCCCACCCGGACMCTCCGCTCCTACCCGGGACCCCGACCCACGTCCCCCGACACCTGGGACACCCGATTCACCTGCCCTGTTACTGGGGACCCCCACCCCAAGCACCTCTCCTCCCAGCCGGGACCCTCAGCCCTCCTCCCCTCCCAAAGCACGACACACGATTCACCTCCTCTCCCACCCGGGACCCCCATTCCCAGGCTTCCTTCCCACTGGGTCCCGGAGGTGGGGGGATCCCCGTGTTCACGCTGTGGGGCGGGGTTGGGAGTCGGGGCTCCCGATTCGCCGTGCTCGGACCCCCCATCCCTTCCCAAGGGCGGAGGGGGCTTTCCCGAGCGCGTCTGCACCCGCTTGTCTCCCCCTTTTCGGTGCGGGGCTCCCACGAGGAGAGCTTGCCAGGGAAACTGAGGCACAGATGGGGCTCCCGAGGCGGGGGTGACGGTGCCGTTTTGTGTCGTCGTCCCTTCCCCCCCGCCCCGACCGCATCCGAGGTTCGAGGACACGCAGGGAGGAGGCAGCGGGCTGGGGGGTGCGGATCCCGGCGGGATCCCGGGAGGAAATGGGCTGGACTGGCAGGGAGGGGGGGCCGGCTCGGTCCCGGGGGGACCCTCACGCCCTCCGGCAGCCGCGCCAGGAGCCGGGCCGCGCCATGGGGACTCTCCAGGACACTGTGAGCGACCCGGGGGAAAGGGATACCCTGGGGGTCCCGGGGGAGCTGTGCCCTCGGGCTGGGGGTCCATCCTGCTCTGGGGCATTTGGGGTGCGATGTGCTTGGGAGTGCCTGGGGGTTTCGGTTTCCTGGGGGGGTCGGAGTCCCCCCTTCCCTGTGTCCCCTCGCCCCTCTGGCAGTGGGAGCCTCAAGAGCTCGGCTGCGAATTCCATCCTGCTGCCAGACCTCGGGGTGGGTGTGCTGGGAGGGACGGAGCCCCTTCAGCACCCCCAGCAGCACCCAGCCCTGAGCCCCCCACCCTCCTTACACCAGCTGCACATTTTGGAGAGATGGAGGCTGCATCAGTAGGAAAACACTTGGTCCCTCCTGCTCCTGCGCCTTCGAGCACACCCAAATTTGGGGAGGGGGTGACTTGGGTGGGGGGGGGGTTCTTCCTCTCTGTTCGCCTGGATGGATCCCTGCCCTGTGTGCTGATGGTTTTGAGTGTGAGAACCGTAGCCTTGGTTCCCCTGGGGGTACAGCTGCTTGAGGGGGCTCCAGGGGGCTGCAGGTCCAAGACAGGAGCGAGGACCTGCAGATTCAAGCTGGGAAGCGAAGGGAAGGAAACGCTCTCTGGGAAATTGCCGAAAGCTGCTGACGGAGAGAAAGAAGCTGAGCAGGGCCAGTGTGCCCCGGGCGGGGGGGAAATGAGCCCCCCTCCCCCTCCGGATGGGAAGGTGGCTGCYTGAGGACATCTGAAGTGTCGCTCAGCACGGCGGTGGGGTGGGACACTGCTCACCGCCCAGCGCAGTGACACGCTGGTCCCCGTGATCCCTGTCGGTCCCAGCCCTCCAGAACCCAACCGGGCCGGACCCAGGACGGTGCTGGCAGCTGGGCAGGCTCTGAACCCCGGACACAGCCCCTCAAGGGGATCTGGGGTGGGGGGGTCARGGAGCCACAACTCCCAGCCTGGGGGGTACAAAACGCACCCAATATGGGGGGGGTGGGCAAGCTGGTTTTAACCCAGAGCACCAGTGCTGGCTGGGCAACGAGGAGGAGGAGGAGGAGGAGTGGGTCACATGGTGGGGCAGCGATGCAGCCCCAGGCACAGTGTGTGAGGCCGCAGTGGCAATGGGGTGTGACCCAGTGTGTGTGAGGAGTGAGTGGTGGGGATGGATCCTGCCCCTTCTCCGGCACATCCCAGCCCAGGGGGCATGAGGAACAGCTCATCCCCCACAGAATACCGCAGCACCCCTGTCCCCATCGGTGTCCTGGGTACTGACTGCATCTGGAACTCCCGTCCCTGAGCCTAGGGGGGCAT
The DNA here is from genome assembly GCA_014549065.1 of Cardinalis cardinalis. Lineage (NCBI taxonomy): Eukaryota > Metazoa > Chordata > Aves > Passeriformes > Cardinalidae > Cardinalis > Cardinalis cardinalis. The sequence goes on along the minus strand of JACDOX010000190.1, from coordinate 1,113,597 downwards.
GTAGGGGGTATATAGGGCTCGGGGCATTATTCCCCTCCAACACCCTGCAGTGGGGTGAGGCTGAGAATGTCTGTTCCTGCTCTCCCTCCCTGCCACGAGCTGCAATGCAATTACTTGCAGACTGGCTCATGAATCAAACGGTAATTGATACATGTTCACAGCCTGGAGGAGCAGGAGGGGCTGTGGGGGACGGTCAGGCCCCGTTACTGACCTGCCAGGGACTGGGGGGCTCAGCCCATACCACGGGGCTCCTGCTGCCTCAGTTTCCTCCTGTGTGGGGCCAGCCACATTCAGCGGGCCCAGGGCCTGCTGAGGCCAGTGCGGGGACATGCGTACGCGGGCGTTTGTCCTTGCGTTTCCTCTGGCAGACACAAACACATCAGCAGGGCAATAAAGGGGAGGAAAGGGCCGTGGCAGCTTCTTTCCATGACATGCAGCAGGGCTGGCTTCCTCCCACACTCATCAGGGTCAGGGGCAGAGCYGGATCCCCTAAGTGGCATGGCTGGGGGGAGCCCGGTGTTTCCCAGCCAGGCCTGGGATCCCCACAGGGCAGGGATCAAGGAGTCTCYGCTTGCAGTGTGGAGTCAGCCTGTGCTGGCGCTGCAGTGCCCTGCTGCTGGTTTTTRAGGGGCAGTGGGCTTTGGGATATAGGTTCCAGTGCTCTCATACCTCATGACATCACCCAGGAAGGGAGGTCTGGAGTGAGAGTGCCCTGTTGGACCCCAGATAGGGGAGTTGGGATGGGGATGTTCCTGCTGTACCCCAAGCAGAAGSAGTTGGAGGGGATTAGTCCTGCTGCAGCCTGGGCAGTGAGAGCTGGGACAGGATGCTTCTGTTGCAGGATGACATGGTGGCATCTTCGCCCTGAATGGGATAGGCCCCGTGGGTGACCTTGGCTTTTTGGAGTCGAGCTGTGACATTTGGCAGGGAGGTGGTGGGCTGGGATCCCCTGCAAGCCTGGCTCTGGAGGATGGTCCTCTGGGAGCTGAGTCCATGGATTTGGGGACTGGCCTGGCACCTTTGCAGCTGAATCCTGTTGCATACCCACCCTGGCCACTCCGTGGATGTGGGGGAGAGGATGGTGGGGACCTGCCCAAGAGAGCCATGGGGTGGAAAATGGCAGGGAGCAGAGCTAGCTCCAGAGTCTCCCTCCTCTTGGTGCAGGAGAGATCACTGCTCCTGCCTGGCTCTGGCCGATGCAGCGTGCCTGGCACCTTTGGATGCCCTGGCCACAGCTTTGGAACCCTCCCCAGACAATGGGGGGCTGGAGGCCTGACCCCTGGCTGGGTGCTGACGCATYAAACACCAGCACTGTCACCCTTTCTGCCATGTAATGGGCTTTGGTCTTCTCCTGGCCGTGCCTCRATTTCCCCATCCGAGCAGTGAGACCACCCCAATCCCTAGACCCCTTCAGGCAATTAAGAGCTGCATCSCACCATCAAACCCTCCCAGGCATGGAAAATAAGAGCAGTCCCTGTACAGACAGAGTGGAATCCCCTGGGGGGGCAGCTCTGGCAGCCCCCAGCCCCCCACACCCTGCTCCGGAGCACTGCCCAAATCGAATTCCTGCCCAGCTGCAGATGGCCAGGAATTCAATTTTCCCAGATCCCATCAGAGTCTGATAAATGAGGTCCCTAATCACTGTGCAGATCCCATTAGCACCAGCCATGCCAGGAGGGGCTGCACGGATGGATGTGGGAATGCTGCATCCCCCTTCCCACCCCACTGATTCCTATCCTCCRAGGGACTTACATGTCCCCTGAGCCCTCTCTGGCTGCATCCCCAGAGCTTTGCCATGATGGTCCCAAGCAGAGCCAGGCACAGAGACCCTTGCATGGCTAATCCACCAGAAAACATCTAGGAAAGTCCTGGAAGCCCATCCAGCATCGATGGGAAGGGGATTGTGTGCCAGGGAAGTTTTCCCAGCAATGCCTTGTCCCAGGAATGCCCATCMTGCCACCTCCCTCCCTGCACTGCCACTGCCAGCACCCCAAGCTGGGTGCCAGGATGCCTCTGTCCTTTGGGGTGCAGGAACCTGCATAGCAGGGGTCCCCCCAGCCATGGAGCAGCTTCCCTGCAGCTGCTGCAGGAGGGCCCACGTGCCCCTCCCTGACACGAGCTAGGGACAAGTGACAKGGGGCCGAGGGGGGTCCCTTTCCCCCTCTCTGACTTGGCTTAGAGACAAGTGACAGTGAGACCCCCAGCCCTCACCACTTCTTTCTTAGGACAGTGAGCTAATTAGTGACAAACTAGTGACAGATCATTAGGCTGATGGCCGAGCCTGCTGTTCCAAGAAGGCCACGATGTTCTGGGGACGGAAATCCTTGAGGAGTGTGGCTGCTGTCCCGATTTGTCCCGCCTGACAAAGGRACATCAACAGGAAGCAACCTTGACTCCAGCCCAGTTCTCTTGGCCCCAGGAGGCCAGGCCAGGATGTGGGGGGACAGACCAGCAGCACCCCAAGGGCTTGTGAGCTGCCAGAGGTTAAGAAATTTGCTTGGTTCAGCAAACTTCCCACTCAGAATGCGGGGTCCTCAGGGAGTGGCATCTGTCTGGTTCCAGGCTGTAGAAATTCCACGTGCAAATGGTCTGTGCAAATGTCCTGTGCAGTGTGAGCATGCCAGGCTCCAGCCAGGCTGATGTATGGGTGAGGAGGAGGAGGAGGATGGGGTAAGGGATGCACTGAGCTCYGGGGAGACACTGGGCTCAGCCCGGCTCATTCCACCTGAACCAAACTCTAGTGCCAATCTAAGCAGGTCTTGCATGGCCATGACCCTTTGCAGGCGGGGAAACTGAGGTAGGAAACCTCCATAGAAAGGGAAACTGAGGTAGRCACAGGCATGCAGGGCTACTTGTGTGATTTTTTGGGATGGCTGATTCCACAGATTTRAGTCCTCCAGCCCTTGGAAGCCTCAGCCTGGATCACTGGGTGCCAGGGTAGCTCCATGACAGGGTCCTGCACCTCAGCCCTTGCTTCCCATCCATACATTGCMACAGGACCCCAGGCAAATGACCATGAGGAGACAAGAGATATCCCAGAAGTGTTTCCTTCCTGTTTGCCCTCATTATCCCCCTGGAAAAGATGAGGTAATTAAGGAGCTACCGTGTTGCAGGTTGTTGCTGCCTGATTAGATTAAAGCAATGTAATTTGGGACTAAGAGCGGTGCTGGGAGGAAATGGATGGATGGCTTCCCAACTGGAGTTGGGCAGAGCTGCCAGCTCTACCTTCCATTCATCCATCCCTCCATCCTCTGCTGCCCTGGACCTTGCTCCAGGGACATTGCTGGAGGGTAATCAGGGGTGTGCTTTGGGGCACTAGGGATACTGCTGTTTTCTCACCCCTACAGAGAAGATTTCCTGGGGAATTGGGACTGTGGGGCAGAGGGAAGGAGCCTGGAGCAGTGTGGGGGGTGACAGAGACAGGGTGACGGGGTGTCAGCAATGTAACAGCCTGTGGCAGAGCTGARGGGTAGCAGAGATGCTCCTGGGAGGGGGAGTGGGAACAGGGCTGCTGCCTCTATTTCCCCAGCTCTGTGGCGAGGATTCCCTGGGAAATCGTGGCTTTGGGCCGGGGGGAAGGAGCAGTGTGGGGGGCACTGGGTGACAGGGTTTGAGCAGTGTCACTCTGCCCACAGTACAGCTGGTGACCTGCTGCCTTCAGGAGCTGCTTCCCTGCTCCTTAGCTGAGTCTCCCCATCCATCCCCGGTGTCAGAGCTGTGCTCTCCTGCCTGGCCCTGCCCCTGGTTGTCAGCCCGGCGTTGCCACAGAGCTGGGCTATATTTAACCACCATGGCCAGAGCAGCCAGGGGAGAGCAGCCCCCAGGGTTGGAGGGAGCTGGGGCGGCTCAGCATTGCTGGAGGTGGGAGAGGAGGATGAATCATGGCTCAGGGATATTTTGGGATATTTTTAATGCTGCCAGATTGCTCGGCAAATGCTTGGGCAGGGCGGCGCGGGCGCGGGCTGGGTGTTTGCTGGCAGCTGTGGCTCAGCTTGGAGGCCCAGGGGGATCAGCTGCTCCCCGTGGTGCTGTCACTCTGCAGCCATGCATTGGAGAGGTGACAAAGGCAGGGACATCTGTCCCCGTGCACTTGGAAACAACTCGTGGGCATGACGGGTGGGGGCAAAAGGGGGTCCTGGAGCAGCATCTTCCTCCTTGAAGGGGAGGCAGGAGGGGAAAATGGTTYCCCATCACTTTCCCTGGAAAGGGGAAAGGGCTGGGAAAAGGCAGAGAGAGGGTAGGTGGATAGGGAGCCCTTGGACAGGTAGCCAGGCACCCTGTGGGTGGGACACAAGGAGTGGTGAGGGGCTCTGCAGGTGGAGGTAGGCTGCCTCCCAGGAATCCAAACGGGATTTTGCTTTTCACCTGTCAAATGTAACAAGATCCATAGGCTGGTGGCTAAAAATGCAGCCTATCTGAAGAGACTGCAGTGGGAGGGAGCCCTAAGCCCCCAGCACCGGCTCTCAGCCTTGCAACGAGGTGACCACACAGTCACCCTCCTCATCCAGGGCTCTGCTTGGTAGGGAATTCCCTGGGGAGCAGCTCTTCTGTCCTTGAAGTCTGCAAACCCTCTGTAAGAGACATTGGGGCTGGTGAGACAGGCAGCAGGGGGGTCCTTTGCTGTGCCCCAGACCYCTCCTCGCTGTGTTCTGCACTCCCAAGCATCCCAATCCCCTTGCAACCTGAACCTGTAAAATCCATTGAGAAGCATCTGCACGGGATGTGGGCACTGGGATGTGCTGCCCACTCAGCATCTTGGAAGCTGTAATTTGATTTGGGGCCCACAACTGGGGGTGAAGTTGTCCAGACAGAGCGATGTCCAGCTCCATCCCAAAGGTCATTGCTCAGGCAGGGGCTAATAGACTAATCCACTGCCAAAATTAATTGGGCTCATTTTCCCTGTGCTCACAGATGGATAAGGTCCCATTGGAGGGCAGGAGCCGAGTGAGCTCTGAGGGCTCACTGTGCCATGGATGCCTCAAGCTCAAGCGGTCACCTCTGGCAGATCATTTACTTGGAATCTTTACAGCAAAGCCGGGCTGGAAGCTGGGCAGGGAGATGATTCATTTCCTCGAGGTTCTTTGGCGAAGGTTGTGGCAGGAGTCTGCCACTGAAGCCTGGGCTGCTGCCAGCRTTCCCCTGTGGAATCAGCACCCATGGGTGCTCTGGCAGCGATGGCAGGATCCATCTGGGGCCTCCCCAGCCCAGCACCCCCTTGCAAGGCAGGCTGGGGGTGCTGCAGCCCTGCTCAGCACTCCTCTGGGAGCAGGATGCTCCCAGGCACCTGGRATTGCTGCCTGGCTCTCTGGGCCTGTTTTCCCATGGTTCAAGAGGAATCCAGTGGGTGGCAGGTCCCTGTTCGGAGCTCTGCTTCATGCAAACTACTCACTGAGTGCTCAGGTGTGTCCCCCCTCAGAGAGAGACCCCAAGGTGCAGGTAYCCTCAGGAGGGCTGAATGTCCCAGTGGGTGCCTCACTGCGCTGGATCCAGGGACATTGCACCTSCTCACCCCTGGGGGGCCTCCATTCATCTCCCAGGAGCAAGGCCAGGAGAAGGGGTGCAAGCTCAGAGACCTGAGACCCTSTGACATCAGTGTCCTCCTCCTCCAGTCCCCCACCCTCCACATGGCAGGTGTGCAATGAACCTTTCTGGGGAGGAAGCTGGCCAGGATGGGATTTCTCTATTTCACAAACATCCAGAGAAGCTGGGGGTGCCAGGGAGGACAAACCAAGCTTCCACAGCTGGTGGGGTGGGGGTGGGGGGGGTTTCAGGGGACAGACATTGCTGATCTTCTTGAAAAAAGTTATGTTTTCACTGCTGGTGAATTTCCTCTGATAAAAAACCTCTGTTTTTAAATCCCAGCAGGATCTGTGGAAGCCTGGGATGGGGGCTTGGGAGCCTGTGCTGTGTGGGGGGGGGGAGGATGCATGGGGACAGGATGCTTCTGCAGCTATCCAAAGGGAAAGAGAGAGGCAAAAACAGCAGGGGAGAGAAAGGGCCATTCCCCATGAGGGAGAGAGCAGGAGGTCGGCCTGTGGCAGGATTTGGCTTTGCTAGAGTGGGGGGGGTCCGTGTTGGAGCAGAGACAAATCCTTACTCCAAGGAGATGAATGGTGTCATTAATCTTCACTGGCTCCAGTGGGAATATTGAGGCAGATACGGCTCTGGTGCTGCACCCACCATGGGATGATGGCCAAGGAGAGCTGGCAGAATTCCTGCCAGCACTGTGGTCCCATGGGTCACCCTGTCAGCTCAAGGAGTCTGGCAGGGTGACATCAGTATCCTTGTCCTCTCGGGCCAGAGATAAGGTGACAACAGCCCCTGGGTGGGGGCTTCACATGGTGTGTGCACCATGGGGACAGGACAGGGACAGGGTGCTGTTCACCTGCTCTGCAGGAGCAGCATCCTCAGCTCCTGGGGCTGTCAGCAATGCCATGCTGTGTCCCCTTCCCATACCCTGTCCTTGGATCTGTTCCCAAAGCCCTCCGTCCATGCCCATTTCCAGACAGCACTTCTCTCCAGAGCATCTGGGATGAGGGTGTTTGACTCTGCTCCAGCAGCCAGGAATTGCAATTCCCTCTATGCTTTCCCCTGTTCTAGTGAAGTTAATTAACCCCCTGTGCCCACCTGGGAAGTGTTACCATCGCTCTGCACTCCATGGAAGCTGGGATGCAGAGCAGGTGCTGGGAGCTCTCCCTGGGAGGGCTTTGGTCCCCACGGGGTGCAGGTACAGGGCTTGGTGGGTCCTAGTGACATTCCTGGTGACAGGCATGGGCTGGCTGATGGTTTCATCTCTCCACTGGGGCTGGGGATRCATGTGCCAATGCAGCCTCATCCAAAGACCCCAACACTTGTGGAGTAGTGCTGGATCTGAAGGAGCCCCCACCCRAACTGGAGTAGTGCCTGGATGGTGTGGATTGCTGGGAGTAGGACACAGGGGGCTCCTCAGCAAAGGGAAAGGCTGTTCATGGCAATAACTGGGGTGTGGCTGTGGTAGTCACTCTGGCTGTGCTGGCTCTGGGCCCAGGCTCTGTCCTAGCAGAGCCCCCAGAGTGGGTCTGCAGCACCCTCCGGGCTGGGGGACAGCGGGGAGGGTGTTGGGGTAAACCTCTGCTCTGGGCTGGAGGATGTGGGCTGGGAGTGGGATGAGTGGGACAAATGGAATTAGTGGGATGAGCAAGTGGGATATGCAGGATGAGTGGGGCAAGTGGAAGGAGTGGGATGAGCCACTGAATGGGATGAGCCATTGAGTGGGATGAGTGGGTTGAGCTGGATGAAAGGAACAAGCCATTGAGTGGGATGAGTGGGATGGGCAGGACAAGTGGGACAAGCAGTTGAGTGGGCTGAGCCATCAAATGGGATGAGTTGGATGAACTGGATCAATATAGTGAATAGGCTGGGATGAGTGGGAGAAGCAGTTTAGCAGGATGAGTGGGATAAGTGGAATGAGTGTGATGTCCTTCCTAGCCCACCCTACTCTCTCTACCTTTTTGCGAGGCTGCAAACCCTCCTGCCAGCATCTGCTGCTGTCTCTTTGTCTTGGGAATATCTTCCTTTAGCTCCTGCAGCTTTCCCCTCACTGTTTCAGGGATGGACCTGTATTCCGAGCCCTAATAAAGCCACCATCCATCTCCAGCTGCCACCTGTCCATCCCCACACCAAGAATGCCACTGGCATGTGATGCCCTAAGCAGACCCACGGGACCCGCTCAGGCTCTGCCCCATCTTCCCCCGCCCCAGGCGGCCACTGTGGAGGATCTGGTGGGACAGAGGGATGGCAGGACAGCCACCTGGCTGAGGCCTGGCTGTATTCTACAGTGCATGTGTCTCCAGTGTGAGTAAGTGACTGGAGATGCGGCCCTGTTGGAATAACATCCAGTGCCCATGTCTTCAGCTGGAAGCACCCTCACCGCCAGCCACGCTCCYAGTGCCACGTGGATCTGGCCCCATGGCCAAGGATGCTCCCAGGGAGGGTGGGTGGCATGGCCCTGCAAGGGGCTGCTGTCCTGGATGGGGTCATGGGGGGCATGACAGTCCCCAGGTCTGGTTATCGGGAATGGAGCCTGGAGCCACCTGGCAAAGCTGGGACCAGAGGAAGAGCAAATCCCAACACCATTATCCAGAGTCTGAGTCTGAGCATCTACTGTTTCCATCATACCATCATCCTTATCCCAGTCTCCCAGACAAGGCTGGAGGCAGGAGCAGAGCTGGGAGGGTCGCACCACAGAGCCCCCTGTGCCCCCCAGCTTTTCCATGTGTCCATCCTAACACCTCTGCCCTCTATGGGATTGTAATCCCCAGACGAGCTTTAATCCATCTCCTTGCCCTATTTCTCTTCTCACTGGTGCTTTATGGCATGGCTAGCMCTGAGGGCAGTATGGCTCAGTGCCAAAGCCTCCTCTCTCTCCCTCTTTGGGGACCTCCCACCTCCCCACATGATGGACATTGACCAACACAGGAGGGTTTGGCTCCAAAAAAGGCACCAGGCAGACTGGAGGCTGCTGCCAGGGGTCTGGGAGCAGAAGGACCCGTGCCATGGTGTGGGTCAGAGAGGGTGGGTGCTGCAGTGCCCTTCTCCATGGAATCAACCCCCAGTGAGCCCCTGCTCTGCTCTTGTCTCTGCAGGATGCTCTGCTGAGCCTGGGGGCTGCGCTTGATGCCACCTCCCTGCGCGATGCCCTCCGCCATGCCCTTGTCACCCTGCTGCCCGCCGTGGTAGGTGGGGGACGCATCTGCATCCCCTGGGGGCTGGGAGGAATGTGGAGCAGAGCATCCTCCCCGGCTGGGTGGGGACTATGGGGGTGCTGAGACTCCCTAGATTGGGGGAAGCCCTGGAGGGAGCAGAGAGTGGATTATCTGCTAGTTGATGCTGGGGTTCAGCCTGGGGTGGTGTCTCTACTGCAGAGTTCTCCTCCAACATGGGCTACGTGCTGCTAGTGCCCTGGTGCTCATGGTGGGTTCAGGGTGGCAGTGACCCTGGGGGTGCTGGTGGCCCTGATCCTGGTGACCCTGATGCTGGTGGGCATTGTTCCAGTGACATTCCATGGGCCCCCCAGCCATGGGTGGGTGTGAATGGGGCACACGTGCACAGGTACCTGCGCACACCTGAGCTGGGCTCGGTGCGTGGGCAGGGCTGGGTTTGTGAATTTGTGCATGTGCAACTGCAGCTGTGCACACGTGTTTGTGCACACGTGGCTGTGCTCACATGTTTGCACACACGTGTGGCTGCCCCTGTCCCCCAGGAGCACGTCTACATCTACCTGCTGGATGGGGACACGCGGCTGCTCTGCGACGACCCCCCCCACGAGCTGCCGCCCAACGGGAAGCTCAGGTGAGCTCAGCCACCTGCCCAGCCCCGGGCATGGATGGGCACGCAGGGCTGGCCCAGCTGGAGTGCATGAACAGGCATGGTGTGTATGGAAGGCAGGAGGGTTTCCATCCCTGTCTCCATCTCCATCCTCGTTCCATCTCCATACTTGTGGCCATCCGCTGTCCCTTCCCATCCTCTTCTTCATCCTGGATGTGCACACGTGCACAGGGGCTATGCGTATGTTCAGGGACACACATGTTGGCACAGGGGTTGTGTGTGTGCAGGAACACACACATTTGTGTCCAGGGGCTGTGCATGCGTGCAGGGACACACATATGCACATGTGTTGCACAATCCTTGAGCCTGTCCCAGTCCTGTGGGTGTCTCTGCCCAGGGGGTTGCCCCTTCCTTGGGTTGACCTTCCCAGGGGGGTGCTCAAAGTATCCCTGTCCCCACAGAGATGCTGTGCAGAAGCAGAAGCGGCTGGAATGTGGGGGTCTGCTCCCTGCTGAGCTCCCTGGCCGGCACCTGGGACCCCTGGCAGCGCCCCTGGCCCCTGGCACACAAGGTGGGAGCTGTGGGAAGGGTGCTCTTGGTGCACCACCCATGTATGGGGGTGTGGGCGTAGGGCTGGGTGGTGGGACAGGGAGGGGGATTGAGATGTGAGTGGATGGAGGGATGGATGGATGGATGGATGGATGGATGGATGGATGGATGGATGGATGAATGGTCGGTCCATGGGTGCTCAGAGGCAGTGTCTGACACAGCAGTGTGTGGGTGAGTGATGGATGCATAGAGAGGTGGGTAGAAACAGGATGGAGGCATGAGGGGCAGGTGGGCACTGGGACTGAGGGGTGTTTTCAGGGACAAGGAAGCAGAGAGGAGGGCAGATGGATAATGGATGGGTGGGAAGATGGAGAGATGGCTGGCTGACTGTCTGGCTGGCTGGGTGGGTCATGACACATCAGGATGAAATGGGGACGTGCACCCCAAGAGCTGAGTTCCACAGCTCCGGGCCGTCCCTGGGGCCCACCTGGGACCGACCCTCTCTTGCTTGCAGTGCTCATCATCCCRCTGGTGGACAAGAGCAGTGGGGCTGTGGTTTGCGTCATCCTGGTGAGTGCAGGAAYGTGGGCAGGGCTCTGGGGACAGGGYCTGGCCATGAGGGTCCTGACACCACTGCTGCTCCAGGTACACTGTGGCCAGCTGAGTGACTCAGACGAGCAGAACCTGCGTGCGCTGGAGAGACACGTGAGTGACTCCTTGTCAACTGTGCGCCTGCCACCTGGGCACCTGCCAGCCTTTCCCCCAGCCCTGCTGCTCCTTGTCCCYTCTGCCCAACCTTGCAGGCCCTGGTGGCAGTCCGGCGCCTGCAAGCCCTGCAGAAGCTGCAGCCCTGGCCCCAGGTCAGCCTCTCCACCAGCTCCTCCCAGACCTCTCTGGCCAAGCCTGAGAAGGCACCTGACAGCAGCTACAGTGACTTGGACTGCAAGATCCTACAGCTCTGTGGTACGTGGGGGGACACTGGGAAGGGAGGGGTGTGTGGGCAGGGTGAAGCCACGCTCAGCCCCTCACAGCACTGTGACCCTCACGCAGGTGAGCTGTATGACCTGGATGCCGCCTCGCTGCAGCTCAAGGTCATCAACTAYGTGAGTAGCTGCTCCACCAGCCCCCTGTCCCCATCTGCCCCAGCCCCAGGACACACCAGGGAGCCCTGTTTTATTTCAAAACAAGAAAATTCCCCAAAGCCAAGAAAAGCCTCAAGCATCAGCTGTGGAGTCATCAGTAGTGACCAGAGTGAGCAGCCTTGTAACAACCATCAATAGTCTCCAGAGTTAACAGTGCCACTCTCACACCAAAAACTCCTTGAGAGAGCATACAGGTTCCTCTCCTCTCCTGCTCTCTATTATTCTGTACCTCMGTATGACCCTCAGTAGTGCCCAGAGTGAGCAGCCTTCCCCTTGCCATCAGTGAGTGAAACTGCTCAGTCACGGGGAGGAGGTTCTGGGGAGGGGCACCCAGTTCTCTGTGGCATGTGTGGGTGCTTTGGGCACAGGGAGGCACAGGAGGGGCTGGATTCTGCCTGGGGAGTGCTCGGGGCAGGCTGGGGTGCTGACCCTCCCTTACTCCCCAGCTGAAGCAGGAGACCCAGTCTCTGTGTTGCTGCCTCCTGCTCGTCTCTGAGGACAACCACCAGCTCTTCTGCCAGGTAGGTGCCACTGGGCCAGCCCCCCAAGCCTGACCCCCACAGAGGACTACAGGACACCCCCTGGCATGGTGTCGTCCTCATGGGCACCCCCTCCTTCCCATCTTTTCCAGGTGGTGGGGGACCGTGTCCTGGATGAGGAGATCAGCTTTTCAGTGAGCAAGGGGAGGTGGGGAGGGGTTGGGAGGTCAGGGGGTGGGCARTGGGTGCTGTGTGCTAACATGTTCCCTTTCCCCACAGCTCACCTTTGGGCGCCTGGGGCAGGTGGTGGAGGACAAGAAGCCCATCACCCTGAAGGACATCAGTGAGGTGGGTACCAGCTGTGTGCCTTCACTCCTGGGGACATGGGTGTCACCCCAGTGTCCCATGGGGCTCCCTGGAGTGGGCCAGGGGTTCCAGCCCCATCTTGCTTCTCCCTGCAGGAGGAGCACAAGCARCTGAGCAGCATGCTGGGCTGCGAGGTCACCTCCATGCTCTGTGTCCCTGTCATTAGCCGGGCCACCTCCCAGGTGGTGGCACTGGCCTGCGCCTTCAACAAACTGAGTGGGGAGAGGTGAGCAGCRTTTTGGCTGGGGCTCTCTGTGGGGCTGCACCCCCTCACTTTTGGGGTGCTGGAGCATTGTCACCATGGAGAAGGGGGGGAAACCAATGGAGATGGACAACTGAGGTGTGCCCCCGCCAGCTTCACAGACACGGACGAGCACAAGATCCAGCACTGCTTCTGCTACACCTCCACGGTGCTCACGAGCACCCTGGCCTTCCAGAAGGAGCAGAAGCTCAAGTGTGAGTGCCAGGTGAGCATGTGCAGGGCCGTGCCACGTGCGTGTGTGTGTGCCCCGTCTTGCACTGGTCACTAATGGCATTCTCTCTGTYCCCTCAGGCCCTGCTGCAGGTGGCCAAGAACCTCTTCACCCACCTGGGTAGGTGCACTGGAGAGCACCCGTGGTGAGGGAGTGGAATGGGGCACGGATGATCACTCCCCAGCCCTGGAGGGTGGTAGCAATGGGGTCTCTGTCCCCAGCCAGAGAGAACCTTGTCCCCTTGCTGGGGAATGGTAACAGAAGGGTGATATGAGCTGGCACAGAACCTGGCATGCACTGRTGCTGCATGGCTGCGTGCATGCCTGTAGCATGACCACAGAGCTCCTAGAAACACGTGTGCACATGTGCAGCTGCACTGCTGCACACACGCATGTGCTGCTCACAYGTGCACATGCCCCACACTGCTCCTGTCCCTCTGTGCCCCCCAGAATTCCTGTCGGGACCCTGAGCTAAACCCTCCCCCTGCTTTCACTGCATGAGAGGGGATGAGGGGGCAGTGCTGCCTGGCTGGGGTCCCTGACCCTTCACTGCTACCCCTGCAGATGATGTCTCTGTCCTGCTGCAGGAGATCATTACGGAGGCCCGGAACCTCAGCAATGCTGAGATGTGAGTGGTGGTGGCGGGGCACGTGGGTGAGGGGACACAGGGGGACACCGAGCTCCCCTGTGGTGAGAATGGCTCCCTGTGGTGTCTTGCAGATGCTCTGTGTTCCTGCTGGACCGGCTCAGTCACGAGCTGGTGGCCAAGGTGTTCGATGGTGGAGTGGTGGATGACGAGGTGAGCACAGCATGGAGCTGGGGGGCCTGGYGTTGTGTCCCTCCCCACAGGCCTTGCTGGTGATCCCCTTCCCCTGCCCACAGAGCTACGAGATCCGCATCCCAGCAGACCAGGGCATCGCTGGGCACGTGGCCACCACGGGCAAGATCCTGAACATCAAGGATGCCTACTCGCACCCGCTCTTCTACCGCGGGGTGGATGACAGCACCGGCTTCCGCACCCGCAACATCCTCTGCTTCCCCATCAAGAATGAGAGCCAGGGTGAGCGAGGGGTGGGGGCACACTGGGATGGGGGCACATCCTCTGCTTCCCCATCAAGAATGAGAGCCAGGGTGAGCGAGGGATGGGGGCACACTGGGAAGAGGGGGGCACAGGTCGGGCCCAGCAGGTGTCTTAGCACAGGGTTGTTTGCTCACTCATCATGTGGACATGACACTGTCCCCAGCATGCAGGCACGGGCATAGCATCATCCCCAGCCTGTGGGCATGAATCCTGTTGAGGCACAGGGGCACAATCCTGGCTCAGCACTGTCCCCAGCATGTGAACACCCTTCTGTCCCCAGCCCATGGGCACCATTCTGTTCCCAGCCCGTACACAGAGCACTGCCCCAGCACATGGGCATGACCCTGTCCCAGTCCCATGGTCACAGTCTTGTCCCCAGCATCAGGGCAGCATTCTGTCCCATGAATGTGGGCATGGTCCTGTCCTGACCCTTGGGCTTAGTGYTGTCTCCTGGCACAAGGCCACAGGTCCTGGGTGTGATCCTGTCCCCCTGCAGACAAACACAGCACTGACCCCAGCACRCGGATGTGACCTTGTCCTAGTCCATGGGCTCAGCATGGTCCCTGGACATGATCCTGTCCCCCTACAGCCACTCAGCACTGTCCCCCAGCCCATGGCCATGATTCTGTCCCAGCCCATGGGCACAGCACTGTCCTTGAGCACATGGGCATGATCATGTACCCTGCAGGTGGGCACGATCCTGTCCACCAACACATGAGCACAGTACGGTCCCTGGGCATGAGCCTGTCCCAGCCCCTGGGCATCCGCACTGTCCCCAGAATGTGGGTGCCATGCTGTCCCCAGCCCACAGGCTCAGCACTGTCCCCAGAATGTGGGTGCCATGCTGTCCCCAGCCCACAGGCTCAGCACTGTCCCTGCCACTTGGGCACAGCCCTGCCCTAAGCCCACGGACACGGTGCTGTCCCCAGCATACAGACATGACCCCGTTCCCAGCACAARAGCCTGATACCCCTGCTGTCCCCCCTCTACTCCAGAGGTCATTGGGGTGGCAGAGCTGGTCAACAAGATCAATGGCCCTTGGTTCAGCAAGTTCGACGAGGACCTGGCCACTGCCTTCTCCATCTACTGCGGCATCAGCATCGCCCATGTATGTGCTGGGGGGTCCTCCACTTGGAGGGGGTCACACACAGCATGGGCTCCCAGCTCTGCCACAGCACAGAGGGATGGGGATGGAGGGATGTGTGTGTGTGTGTGTGGTCTCCATTCCTTGGGGACAAGTGCTAGTGGCCACGGGATGGGAGGGGAATTCATGGGCACAAAGATGTGCTGTGGTGCCACGGTGGGCTGGGGGGTGCTGGAGGTGTCTGCCCACCCCCAGCACTCCCATCCCCTGATCCTGCCCCACAGTCCCTGCTGTACAAGAAGGTGAATGAGGCACAGTACCGAAGCCACCTGGCCAATGAGATGATGATGTACCACATGAAGGTGAGGTACCATGAGGACAGGGTGCCAGCRTGGTGCCCCCACCCTTTATCCCAAGGTGGTCACGCAGCTGGGTGGTGGTGATACCCCAGGGCTCTCTGCTCTCCCCGTGGTTCATGTGGCCTTTGGGACACCCGGTGACCTGGCCACAGTGTGGGTCACTGGCTATGGCTCCTACAGGTGTCTGATGATGAGTACACCAAGCTGCTGAGTGAGGGCATCCAGCCTGTGTCCACCATTGACCCCAACTTTGCCAGCTTCACCTACACACCACGCTCACTGCCTGAGGATGACACCTCCATGGTGAGGACCATGGGGACGACTCTCGACTGCCACCATCCCCTTCCTGGCCTCGGTCAGGTCATATAACCCAACACTGGGGTGCTGGGGTGAAGGGATGTGCTTGCACCCCTGAGCATCGTCCTGCTGAGCAGGGSCAGGGGTGGCTCACGGGGGACCTTGCTGGGCATTGTCATTCCTTGCCACCCACCCTATCCCCTCTGCCAGGCCATTCTGAGCATGCTGCAAGACATGAATTTCATCAACAACTACAAGATGGACCGTCAGACACTCACCAGGTGAGTGAGTCCCTATCCCTGTCCACTTTCCCTGTCTCCATCCTCATTTCCATCCCCATCCACCTACCTCATCCCTKCCATCTCCTTCCCTGTCCCATCCACATCCTCATCCCTGTCCACCTTCTCTGTCCCCCATCCATATCCTCATCCCTATCCCTATGCCCATCCCCATGCAGATAACTGTCTACCTTCCCTGTCCCCATGCCCCTCCCATCACCCCTCCCCAGCCCTTCCCCATCCCCTCCTCATCCCCATTCCCATCCCTGTGCCTGCGTCCGTGCCTGCCTGGTGGGCACCTGGCAAGGTGGAGGTCCCTGTGGGGTGAGACCCACCCTGCATGGCTCTGGCCCTGTCCAGGTTCTGCCTGATGGTAAAGAAGGGGTACCGTGACCCCCCCTACCACAACTGGATGCACGCCTTCTCYGTCTCCCACTTCTGCTACCTGCTCTACAAGAACCTGGAGCTCGTTAACTACCTGGAGTAAGGCCAGGTGCTATCCCTGCCCCTGTTCTCCAACCCCTGGCCTGGCTGGGGTGCTCCCTGCTCTCCTGCCTGCCTCAGTTTCCCTCCTCCCCCTCCCCAGAGACATCGAGATCTTTGCCCTCTTCATCTCCTGCATGTGCCACGACCTGGACCACAGAGGAACAAATAACTCCTTCCAGGTGGCCTCGGTGAGCCGAGCCCAGAGCTGGGATGGGCGAGGGGGAAGGAGAGGTATGGGGACAGCTGTGGGGGCCTTCACCCCCACAGTTCCATCATTCTGGCTGCTCTACCTTGCAGAAATCGGTCCTGGCTGCGCTCTACAGTTCAGAGGGCTCTGTCATGGAGGTGAGATCCCCCAAATCTCTCATTGCCCATCTCTCCTGGGTTCTGGCTGCGTGGCAGCATCCTTGCCTGCTCCCTGCCTCCTTTCACCATCCTGGCTTCTCCCACAGAGGCATCACTTTGCCCAAGCCATTGCTATCCTCAACAGCCAAGGCTGCAACATCTTTGACCACTTCTCCAGAAAGGTGAGCCCCCCACCCAACACCTCTCTCCTGCCACCCCCTGCCCATGCTGAGCCCCTGCATCCTCTCCAGACCTCCTGCTCCCCATCCCTGGATCCCAGGGGGTGTGGGAGCTGGCAGGGGCACAGAGCTGGTCACAGCAGCTGCTTGCCCACAGGACTACCAGCGCATGCTGGACTTGATGCGGGACATCATCCTGGCCACTGACCTGGCCCACCACCTCCGCATCTTCAAGGACCTCCAGAAAATGGCAGAAGGTGAAGCTCCTCAGTTGAGATTGGAATTGGGACTGGGATTTGAGGTGTGGTAGGAACTCATCCCACCAAGGCTGGGAGGTGGCRCAGGAGGTTGTTACGTCAGGGGTGATAAGGGCTGGGACACGACACAGAAGGTCCTGGCTAAAGTGCTCACATGTGGCATGATGGGGGCTATGGAGCTCTGTCCTGAGCTGCCCATCCCAAGCCCTGCCCCACACTGTGCCCACAGTGGGATATGACCCCAAGAACAAGCAGCACCGCAGCCTGCTGCTCTGCCTGCTCATGACCTCCTGTGACCTGTCTGACCAGACCAAGGGCTGGAAGACCACCAGGAAGATTGCAGTGAGTGCCACACCAYGGAGCTAAACCCCTGAATGCCACCTCAGAACCCACCTAGGCCACCTGCATGTCCCCAAGCACACACCTGCCCCTCGTGGAGTGGGTTCCTCCAYGCAGGACCCTGGGCCATGCAGAACCCAGTCCCTCCAAGCCAGACCGGATCCCTGCTTGATTCAGAGCTGTGGGGAGGGGTCTGGAGGGCAGTGGGGATGGGAGATCATCCCAGGATGGACCCCCTGTGCTGACACCTGTCTCTTGCAGGAGCTGATCTACAAGGAGTTCTTCTCCCAGGGTGACCTGGTAGGTACCAGCTGGCAGGGTTGGGCTTGGCCAATGCTCCTAGACAGCACCAATGGGATGGGGGGGTGTGGGCAGTGGGCAGAGAGGTCTTGCCTGGGAATGGGGGAAAGCACCACTGGCACTGACCCCCCTCACCACCCATGCAGGAGAAAGCCATGGGGAACAGCCCGCTGGAGATGATGGACCGGGAGAAGGCCTACATCCCTGAGCTGCAGATCAGCTTCATGGAGCACATTGCCATGCCCATCTACAAGTGAGCCCCAGTGCTGGAGCTGGGATGGGGAGGACCCCCTGCCACCCCCACCTCCCTCAGGGGGGGATCGGGTGCTGTGTGTGCCAAGTCTTGGAGATGTTGGGGGGTGTTCCAAGCAGTGGGGATGGGGGTTGCACTCAACTGAGGGGGTTGCATTGAAGTAAGGGGATGCAGCCCTGTGCTGATGGAATGCATTCCCCACTCCCCAGATTGCTGCAGGATCTCTTCCCCAAGGCAGCAGAGCTCTACGAGCGGGTGGCCAGCAACCGGGAGCAGTGGACCAAGGTCTCCCACAAATTCACCATCCGGGGGTTGCCCAGTAACAACTCCCTGGACTTTCTGGATGAGGAATATGACCCACAGGCCCCTGACCCCCAGCTCAATGGCTGCCTGGAACCTGAGGTGGGGCAGCCTGCCGAGGCTGGGGCCGAGTGAAGAAGGCGACGGGGGTGCCACAGCCATGGCTGGGCTGGGAGCATCCCCAAGCCTCATCCCCCAGCTCATGGGGAGGAGGTTTGGGGGGATATCGGTGAATCTGGACTACCACAGCAAGGGCTGTGTGCTGCCAGCAGCCGCCACTGGTCCTTCCCCACCACTGAGTGACTATCTCCTCCCTCCGGGGCGGGTGTTCGGGTGTCCTGTCCACCTGGTAGTCCATGGGACACTGCCTTGGTGGCTGGGAGCACCAAGGGACACAGTGGGGCTGGGGGATGGATGTGCTTTAAGCTGCCTTAAGACTGCAGGTCCTGTCCCCATGAGGTGACAATAAGAACGACGTCCTTGGTGGAAGCACCCACAGAGGGCTCAGTCACCATGACATGGGTGTGCATGGGTCAGCGGGACAGAGGGGGATGGTGTGGGGCAGGGTGGTGAGGGGCAGTGGGAGAACTCTGGGGTGGCTGTAGAGCRTATGGGGGGGTGTTGCCATGGACCATAGATCAGGTCCATGGAAGAAGGTTGGCTCCAGCTGGAGGAGGGAAAGGGCACCAGAGTGGGATGGCCACGGTCATGGGGATGTGCCTGCATCCCCTGCTGGGATCCACACTGGAGAACCAGCTGCAGCCTCTCCCTAGCAGCTGCTCAGCGTCCTTTGGCTAAAAGCCCCACCCCTCTAGGACCCCTGAACCCACTCACCCATGGAAGGGCTCATATCTCTCACACAGCCCAGTCCCACGCAACCACACAACCACATCCCCTACAAGGGCTACACACTTGCCAAGGCTGGGGGTCCTGCTGCTGGTTTGCATGCACAGGGGAGGGAGGCTGTGCTCCACAGGGGTCCATCTGATCCCACACATCACCTTCACCTTCTGGTCCCATACATGTCCTTGCCATAGGTAGAGGAACATGGGTGTTCCTCTGAGGTGTCCACCTGGGAGCCTCCTCACTGCAAGCAGCTTCTCTGCTTGGTGACCATGTTGTGAGCATCCCTAGCTCACAGTGGCTTCACAATCCTGCCATACCAACCTCTGTGCATGGATCCTGCCGACATTTTGGGATCCTTCTGGTCTTGCAGACCACTGGACATGACCCTCAGTGGTCTCCTGTGGTCCCTCTGGTCCTGCAGACCACCATGCATCGACCCTGCTATTTTCCTGTGGTCCCTCCAGTCCTACATGGCACCATGCATGGATGCTGTTGGTCTACCATGGTTGATCTGGTCATGCATGGACCCTGGTGTCTTCCCATGACTTCCTCCTTGTCCTGACTGCCATGCATGCACCCCACCAATCTTCTGTGGTTTTTCTGGTCCTGCGGACCACCGTGCATGGACCCTAATGCTCTCCTCTGTGTCCTACAGACCACTGTGCATGGACCCTGCTGCCCTCCTGTGGTCTCTCCAGTTCCACAACCCAACCCATATGGACCCTCTCAGTCCCAGGGGCTCCACCAGCCCCCAGGGTCCGACCAGCTGCATGTGATCCTGGGCTCCATCACCCCAGCCAAAGCCACTTGAAACACCCCTGAGCAGGGGAGCTGCTGGGGCAGAGCTGAAGAGGGGGCTGGGGCTGAGTGGGTGTGCTCAGCATCGAGGGATTAGRGTGCGCTGAGCCCTCAGGCTGCATCATCCAGCTTGTGGGGGCTGGAAGAGTCCACCACCACACCAGGGAAAGGCGATGGGAGCAGCACGGTAAAATTCCGGCACTGCTGGCATTGGTGTTGGTTGTGTTGGGATCAAGAGTGCACGTGGGGCCCTTTGCCACCCCATCCCCACTGCTCTGCAGTAACCCATGGCACCATCCCCAGTGGTGCCACAGTGGGTCCCTCCTGGATTTGGGCTGCACGGTGGCTGCTTCTCTCCTTGGCTTGTCTGTGAGCGATGACTTGCCTGTGTTCTCGGGATACCTGGAGCGTGTGTCTGCAGGAGCAATGGGAGACCTCAACGCTGAGCTGCTCCACGTGGCTGAAGTGGCCTGAATTCCTTTTGCCTTACCTACTCGGAGATGCCTTTAGTGAGATGCTTTGCCCGAAACCTGGTGGGACCCACCTGGTGACTGAGTCTGTCTGCTGGCCCATGGTTTTGCCTCCAAGACCCCCTTAAGCCCTTCCCCCCCTCCCCACACTGCCACAGGGGGTGGGGATGGTCCCAGAAGGCAGCAAACCCCCAAGCTGCAAGAGGAGGACAGCAGCTCCATCCCTGTTGTGAGGTTGGCACAGCCCTGGTACCAAGGTGCCAGTAGGTACAACTGTTCAAAGACAGTCCCTGCATCCCAGTGCTGGCCCAGGGATGCCTGACCATGCACAGGTCTCTCCATCCAACAGATGTGGGGGTGTCCTGCACTTGGGTTCTGCATCCYGGGTACCACACCGTGGTGGGGGCACGCAGGGATGCCCTTTTCCCAGCYGTATCCCACTTTTCCAGCCCCTGCTGCTGGTGTGTGTAGGTAGTCAATGCTTTCCCAGCTCCTGCCCCTGTATATACCCCTCTGGATACTGAGGAGCACAGCTCACAGCCAGCCCAGCTCACCCAGGAGTGTGCACAGGCGTGTGTGGGTGTGCAAACCTCCTCCAGCTTTTCTGTCCTTCTGTCTTGCGGCACTGGTTGTTCTGGACTCCAATGGAGCCTAAGGAGGAGATGACTTCTCTTTCTTCCTCTCCTCCTCCTTTTCTTATTCTCCTTCTTTTCTTCCTCCTCCTCCCACTACTGTTTCTCCTCCTCCTGCTCCTTCTTTATTATTATTTCTCTTTTTTTGGTGGGTTTTGGTTTTCCTAAATAAATTTCATATGTCAACCTTCCCGTGACAGGTTGGTGGGTGGCCTTGTTGGGGTCTGGGGAGCTCCAATTGAAACTTAYGAACACCAAAATCACCTTCAGGGGGAGAATCCAGCTTGTGCCATGTAGCTCTGACTCCCCAGGAGCTCCAGCCCCTCCTTGGATGTTCCACTCTCACGGAATGCTCCAATGCCCCAGGATTCACTGATCCCCTCTGAGTGCTCCAGCTGCTCTCGTCCCTTCCTCTGCCCTGTTCCCTCCTGAAATGTTCCAGAACCCCAGGATGCTCCAATGCCCTGGGATCCCCATCTGCCAGGTTGGGCGCCCCATGCCTGGACAGGAGCCWTGCTGGGCCTCATCCAGCCTGGCAGCAGGGGGAGCTGGGCCTGGCAGTGGGATCCTAGGCTGGGATGCAGCATGAGGCCTGTGTCGGGACCCTTCTGAGCCTGGGCTGGGCCTGGGGCAGAATCCAGCTGCTCCTCTGGCTCCTGCAGCCATCCTTGCACGGCCCCAGAAGGGATCCCTAGCCTGCCCATCATCCATCAGGGCTGCAACTTTCATTCCCGCCATCCAGCTAAGGAGCAATTTATTATCCAAAATCAATGCAGCACTTTCATCCCAGCCCAGTCTGACAGCTTTTGGGCATTTTATACCCAGAGGAAAAGTCCCCAGAGGCTTTGGTGCTGGCACACTGGCACTCCGTGAGCTGCCAAAATGGGGGTGAAAAACCGTGAAAAACTGCCCAAACTACCAAATGCCTCCATCCTGCTCCAAGCACCGATTCAAATCCTGGGATTAAATSCTTTAATCCTCCGAACTAGTCTCAGAGCAGGGTTTATGGTTCCCAGCCAGGAGCTGCCCCACTTCTGCCTCTGCCACCGAGGGCTCTATGCCCTTAGGTGACATTCCTGCCTGGATCCGTCAGGTACCACGGCCTTCCTTCCAGACCCTCACCGCAGCTTCGGCCCGTCATTACTTCCAGTTCCCCCAAGGATGGGGAAAAGCTGCCCCGTGGGTGGGGTGCAGGTGTGTCCCCACAGTGGGCACAGGAGACACCGCGTGTCCATCCTCGGTCCCCTCCATCCGCCCCACGATGGGGGCGGGATAGGAAGGGATGCTCCAGCTGGGGATGCACCTAACGCCGGAATCACCCGAATCGCCGTTCCCCACGGGCCGCTCCGCGACAGGAGGCGGGCGGGAGGGGGACACGGCCAATGGGGAGGGCGGGGACGGACGAGCTCCTGCAGGGAAGGCGGATTCCACTGGAGAGGGGAGGGACACCTCGGGGGCGGGGTATTCGCAAGTGCGCGTGTGTGTGTGTCTGAGTGGGTGTGTGTGTGCCGGGGTTGTGTACATGTGTGTGCACATGGGGTGTGCGCGCGCGCGTGCACGCTGTTTTGTGTGCACGCGTGTGTGTTTGTGTGCGCACATCTGTGTGCATGCATGTATGTGCACRTGTGTGCGCGTGCATGTGTGAGTTCACGCGTGTGTGTGCATGGCGGCTGTATGCACGTGTGTGTGCGTGTACGTGCAAGTTGAGTCCCTCTGCCCACAGACACCAATCTTTGTACTCACACTCCCGCGTGTGTGCTCGCGTTCGTGTCTCTGTGTGCTCGCAGACGTGTCTCGGCTGACACGCAGGTCTCCGTTCCCCCACGCGTGTCCCCASGGTCACACACGGGCTTCTCCCCGCTGTGCCCGCGCGCGGCCGCTGGGGGGCGCCCCGAGCCGCGCGCGTGCTCCCGCCGCTCCGTG
>JACDOX010000190.1:1049378-1090801 GCA_014549065.1 Cardinalis cardinalis | reverse complement strand
CCGCACCGGAACCGGGACGGGCCGAGCCCTGCCGAGCGGCTCCGAGCGTGTCCGAGCGGCTCCGAGCGGTTCCGAGCGGCTCCGAGCAGTTCCGAACCTGCCCGAGCGGTTCCGAGCGGCCCCGAACCGGCCGGCGTGGCGTCCGCCCGGGCCGAGCCGAGCGGTTCCGAGTGTTTCCGAGCGTGCTCGAGCGTTTCGAGCGGTTCCGAGCGGGCCCGAGCAGGGCCGCACCGGGCCCCGCGCCCGCCCCGCCGCCGCTCCCTCCACCATCCAGCCAGTAATTTTCCAAGCCCAGCCGGCGCTTCTCGGCTGAGCCCGCAGGATCGGCGGGGCCATGGGAGACAAAGGCACCCGGTRAGTGAGGACCGGGACAGAGCGGAGCATCCCGGGGGGGCATGCCTGGCAGCGGCGGGGGAGGGGTGGGACAGGCGCTGCCCGTGCCCTGCGCTGGAGCTGGTGGTCCCCTGAGGTGGCCCCGCTGCTGGGATATGGCGCTCCCCGAGCGGTAGTGAGCACCCGGAGACCGGGGGCGTCACTGCTCCCTCCCCATCAGATTTGGAGCCTGCATGGGTTTGGGATGGGGGAGGCTGTTGTCAGCGCGGTGACGCCGGGGGACCCAGGCCCTGATGTCACTCCCGGCATGCGGCACAGCTGGGGGTGTCAGGGAGCACGTGCCAGCCCTGGAACACGGGGACACGAGGGCCTGCGACGCCTTCATCCCATGGGAATGCTGCCTTGGGGATGCTGCCTTTTAGGGGCCCCTGTGCAGAGGTGGATGAGGACCCTCCCTGTGCTCCCCAGGGCTCCAGGTGCAGACGGTGGCAGGACCTGCTGCACATCCTGCAGGGAGCTGTTGGGATTTGAGGGAGAGCTGCAGGGCCCGCGGGGCTGCACATCCTGCAGGGAGCTGTTGGGATTTGAGGGAGAGCCTGATGACCCCTGCCAGCCCTTGCAGGGAGGCCTGGGGGTGTGACATCCGCTCACAGGTGTGACATCCTCTGACATCCGCTCACCGGCCCTGCACTGGCAGAGTGGTCAAGGAGTTGGCACTCCCATTCCTCACCCCAATCCCTTTCTGTCCCCTTAGCCATTAATCATGGAGGAGCAGGGATTTCAGAGTGCTCCTGCTCACCCCTCAACACCATGGCCCTCCCTTTGCTCATCCCCATGTCCCCTTGGCAGCAGGATCAGGGGCTTTGGTGCAGCCTCTKCTTCCCACCCCCCCATGGCCACAGCATGAGAGAAGGATGAGGGGGTCTGGCCTGTCTGGACAGAACCTTCCAGAAACATTGCAGTGTTTTGGAATGGCAGGATGGGAGCTGTGGGTGCCTGTTGAACCCATCCAGCATTCTGGGAAGCGGCTGTTGCTGCTGCYGGCCTGCTGCTGGGTGTTGGTGCCCCAGCCATGGCTGACAGCATCCGCTTCCTCCTTCCTCAGTATCCTGAATTCTTGAGAATTTATATTGCGTTCCTGGAGCCGGCAGACAGCCCCACAGATCAGGGGGCTGGAGCAGCCACTGGGTTCCCCCCAGTGTCTGGGTGCACACCCCAGGATGCAGCTGGTTTGGCCTGCAGGGTTTTTCAGGTGCCAGGGGGAGCTTGGTGAGCAGCATTCCCATCAGCAGGCGTGCCGGCAGGAGARGCATGAGCTGATCTTCTCCCTGCCTACGCAGCGTGTACAGTGGGAGCTGGGGGAGGGTGAGGGGGAAGAATTAGGCTGGCAAATCCCTCTTCCTCTCCAGTTCAGGTCTCCAAACCCAAATCCACTGGGTTTGATCAGGAGGTTCGGCTGTGGGAGCTGATTTACTATCTGATTTCCCAAAAGCCCATTTTTGCTGATTCCTGCTGTGGCACCCCACTTTTCTTGGGAGTCACCAGTGGGAAGAGCTGGAGGAAACAGCTGAGTTTCAGCTGAGGAAACAGCTGGCTGTTGGCATCATTGATCACCTTTCCCTGGTTTTCCCACTCAGCACCCAGCCAGGGCAGCTGCAGCCCCACACAGGATGYGCAGCTACTGGAATTCCTGGCTGCTGGGATTCCTAGCCTGTGGCTTGAGGGTGGCTTCCTGGTGGCTGGGAAGTGCTGCAGTGGTTCTGGTACACCAGAGCCCACCTTGGCTGGCATTAAGCMCCCCTTGCACCGTTCCTCTGGCCCAGTGGTACCATCCAGCCCCTCTGCAGCGTTCCACCACAGCCCCTTGCTGCTAGGGGGGTGACCTCACCTACCGCCAGACCTGCTGCTCAGTCCCTCCACCACCCCGTTCATCCCCCTAGGTGAAACCATAGGGTGTGGGAGCAGGACAGGGATCTCCGCTGGGAAGAGAAAGAGCCCTAGAAGGTGGCCCAGGACTCCTGCTTCCTGGATGTTGTTTGGAGAGCAAACTCTGGTAATAACAGCAGGATCCAGACACATCCCGGATCCCAGAGCTGAGGCGTTTCCTTGCCGTGGAAGTTGGTGGAGCTCTGACCCAGCTGGGGGATGCTGCTGCTGACCCTGGGAGGGGATAGATAGATAGATAGATAGATAGATAGATAGATAGATAGATAGATAGATAGATAGATGGATGCAGCAGGGATGCAAAATGCAGCATTGGGCCTGTGGCATGCTCTTGCTTTGGGATTGGCTGGCATGGTTCTCCAGGCTTATCCAGGCACAGCTGGCATGGAGCTTCTGGCCGCCGCCGTGGGGTTGTGCCGGTGTGTATGATGTGGTTGCTGGTGGTTCCATTATCCCTGGAGGTCCCTTCTAACTTGGCTCTAGCTAATTAGATCTGCCAGCCAACCTTGTTAGCATGAGGGCTGGCAAAATCCCTGAATTCTCTGCCCTGGGTTCAAAGGCAATCAATGGCGTTGCCATCGGATCCTGTTCCGATGCCTAGGGGAATTAAATCCTCATAAATCTTCCAATCAAGATCCATCAGACCCCACTAATAATAGMCCTGGCTGGGTGCCTAACAAGCTCATTAAGGGATGGGATCCATGGCAGGGAGAGGGCAGGCGGGATGGGATGTGGCTGTGTGGCAGCACGACAGGCTCAGGGGGCACTGGGACTGCCAGCCCRTGGTATGAGGCCCCAAGCCTCTGATGGGCAGCAGGGGAGGCCACTTCCTGCCTCTTGTCTCCAGGATTTCGACACCAGGAAGGGCTGGAGGGGGAGGGAAGGCTTCACGCTTCCTCCTTTCCTCCCTCTAGATCCGGAGGCGGGTGAGGGTCACCCCGCTGGCAGCAACAGGCCAGCGTGTCCCCATGTGCCCCTTCCCTTCTGTCACTGGTGCTGCAGGGGAGGTGTGAGCTCCTGCAGCCGTGGTGTGGGGCCAGGCAGGGCTGCTGCACCCACAGGAGGAGGGCACGGCACACTCGTGTGTGTACCCACAGCGGGGAGCCAGCCTGGGCTCCTGCCTGCACAGTGTGCAGCTGTGCAGGTCTTGCATTCTGTGGAGCTTCTGCACCCATAACCTGGCGCTTCTGCACCTGCAGTGTGTGCCTCAGCAAGGCTCAGGCTCCGTGGGGCCTGTTCCAGTGTGGTGCCAGCACGAGTATGTGCCAGGCAGGGTGGTGAGGAATGGCTTCCTGCAGCATCCGCCGTCAGCCTCGCTCGCACTGGGTTCATTAGCAGCTCTGGTAGTGTCTCCAGGGCTGGCTGGGAGCATCACCCTCGTCTCAGGGGGCTGGCAGTGGCACCCACTGAGCCTCCAGCCCTGGCTGCCTTCTCTGGGGCTTCCCAGCACACCTCAGGTTGTGATCCAGCATGCTGGACCCTCTTTGGGGTTTCCCCTGGGAGCTGGTCTGTGGGGTGTGGGGTGACAGGCTGTCAGGGGATGCTCCTTATCCTGCTCTGAAGTAATGCCTCATTAATTACCCATGAAAATCCTGCTGTTAGTTGCTCTGGGCTCTCAGGAGGATGCATTCATTGCCCCTCCATCCCTGACTCTGGAGACTGATCCCCCTGTGGCTTTCAAATCCCAGAAACTGTGGGGTGCTGGTGCCCTTTCATGGCAAATTGAGGCCTTTGTCTCCCCAAGTTACTTAATTGGAGCAGCATTCCCATTAATTCCATCTTTCTTTGCACCAGCACAGGATCACACCTTCATCAGCAAACCCTCAGGACAAACATCCTACTGTGGAAGTGCTTTCACTTTTGGCTGGGAAAAGTCAATCCCCCAACCCCCACAGGGAAAAGCCATCCAGGAAGAGCCAGCAGGATGTTCCCGATGCTCCCAGTGGCTTGGGACAGCCAGAAGGATGTCCCCAATATTTTATATGTGTGGCAGAGGGTTCCTGTAGCTTATCTGGGGACAAGGGAATGAGGGCCCCACACTCCCTTATCCAGACCAGATCCTGCTTCCTGGGCAGAGCCTGGCCAGGCTGTGCGGGTCCCCATGGCTCTCAAGAGAGAGGGATGTGGAGACTTGGGCGTGCAGGAGTGCACAGACACACATGTGCAGGGACACAGGGAGGTGGGGACAGAGCATTTCAGGGATATGGGAGTGAGGGGTGTGCCCACACATCTCCTGATGCATCCTACCCCATCGCTGGGGTGGTGGCTGGAACCCAGCAGCTKCTGCCTTCCCTGCCTGCCCCCTGGCTTGGTGTGGGCAGCTGCAGGCACAGAGATGGCTGARGGTTACTTG
The DNA here is from genome assembly GCA_014549065.1 of Cardinalis cardinalis. Classification (NCBI taxonomy): domain Eukaryota; kingdom Metazoa; phylum Chordata; class Aves; order Passeriformes; family Cardinalidae; genus Cardinalis; species Cardinalis cardinalis. The sequence goes on along the minus strand of JACDOX010000190.1, from coordinate 1,086,171 downwards.
TGGTGTGGCTGAGGGTTCATCATCCACTAGCAGCCTTTGACATTTTGGCAGAGCCAAGCAGCTGCCCTGGGAAATTGGGTTTTTTCCAGCCTAAAACCACTACTAATCTTCCCAGATGGTTTTAATGGAATTTAAAGGCAAGGAAGGATTATCTGAGGTGAACCCATTATGGATGGCTTTGTGCCAGGTCAGGCTCCAAAAAATCTGGCAGCACCAGGCACCCTACCTGCCTCTGCCCACTTCCTGCCTGCAGCAGACAGGCTGGGAATGCTCCAGCATTCCCCAGCAGTGGCATGTTGCATCCACATCCTTTCTCCCGTATCTCTGTGGGGTGTTCCAGATGGATTTTGGGAGTGGAGAGGGGTGTCTGGGGGCTAGTTCCATGGTTTGGAATGGGAATGAAAACCCCTGGGGACAGGAGCACCCAGAGTTTTCTTGCTTCTCCAGTGGCTTTGGGAAGCATCCATGTGAGGTAATGGTGAGGTGAGTTCATCCCATGGGATGCTCCCATCCTGTGCGTGCCTTGACCCCATGGTCCCACACGCTGTCCCCAGGGCCAGGTGGATGCTGGGGTGCTGCTGCCTTTCACAGTGGTCTCGGGCACTATCCTCAGGTGAAGGGGTGGGCTGGGGTCCTGACGCCTCCATTATCCAAAGCTAGGTCCTGGCAGTGGGTGCTGAGGGTTGGACGTGCCTGGCACCATGGGACTGTGCCCGTGGATGCTTCTTCCCCCAGGGACCCTTCCTGAAGGGGAGAGCTGGACAGCTCCATGGGCAGGGAGCCAGGAGCAGAGGGAGGGTTCAGGAGTGGGGGGTACCCCTTGCTCCAGCACTCACCCCCCTTTGCTGTTTTGCAGGGTGTTTAAGAAAGCCAGTCCTAACGGGAAGGTAAGGGGGAAACCATGGGGTCACAAGCATGGCTGGGAGTGGGGGGTGGGCATGTCCCTGAACCCTGTCTGCCTCAGCATCCTGCCAGGGTAGCAGGAAGGGAAACTGAGGCACAGTGGGGCTGGTGGGGGGCTTTCCCAAGGCCAGGGGTCAAGCAGACAGGTTTTGGAGTGCTGGGGTGCAGGTGACTCTGCCTGTGGGGGTTTTAGGTCAGGCAGCAGGAGCTGATGCAGAAAACCTTCAGCCTGGCAGCTGCCTGCCCTGTGCCTCAGTTTCCCCATCAGAGAAWGGTGAGAGGGTGACACTGGGGGGCTCATCCCTGCCTGACAGTGGAGTACAAACCCCTGGGGTGCCGCCCAAGAGTCCCCAGATGCAAAGTGCCTCCCTACAGGGACATCTGGAAAGGTTCCAGGTTTTCACTGGAATGGGGTGGGATTGGCTTTTGGCTATCACAGGGACAGGGTGACACTGGGGATGATGAGGGATATGGACCCAGTGGGTGGTGACAACATGGCGGCCCTGGGAGGTCTGCTCTGTACACCCTGACACCCTGTTCTCCCCTGCAGCTCACTGTCTACCTTGGGAAGAGGGATTTCGTGGACCACATCGACGTGGTGGACCCCGTGGGTACGTGGTGACAGGAAGGGGACCTCAGTTGTAGGGAAATGCATGCCAGGGTGGGCTGGGCTGTCTGGGAAGAAGGATTTTGGGGAGCAGAAAACAGCTGATTTGGGATAATGTTCATGTCCCGCTGTGGCTTTGCATATGCCCTGGGTGTGGTAGGTGCAGGCTGTCCCTGCTAGCAGTGTGTTCCCCCAAGCCCCAGCTGGCAGCTTGGAGGTAATGGCTCTCTGTGTGAAGGGGGAGCATGTCTCCCCTTAACTGTGCTGGTGTCCCCCCAAACCCTGTACATTCCTCTCTAACCCTACCAGCATGTCCCCTGACCCTGCCAGTGTGTCCCCCCTGTCCCCGTGGTGCATTTCTGACCTGGCTGTTCTGTTGCAGATGGAGTAGTGCTGGTGGATCCTGAATATCTAAAGGAGAGAAAAGGTAATGTCTACTCCTGGGGCCATAGAAGTGCCACTGCCACAGGGTAGTGCTAGCATCGCCATGCAATCCAACCCAGGCATTGGCATCTCTGGGCCCCTTGGTGACAATTTCCAGCCCCCTGTCCCCACGACAGATTCCCTGTCCTGTGGAGAATGGGGTGCTGTGGTGGGCATCCGAAGGCACAGCTCGTGGCTGAATCCTCTTCTTCTCAACATGGCATGTCCTCAAGCCACCACCGCTTCCCAGTGCTGGTGGCACTGGCATGAGCCAGGRTGCCACCTTGCCTTGGTGCCCCCATGCCATGATGGTCCCCTGCATGACCCACACCCTGCTACCAACCTCCCCTTGTCACCCTCTCCAGTCTTTGTGACGTTGACCTGCGCCTTCCGCTATGGCCGTGAGGACCTGGATGTGCTGGGGCTGACCTTCCGCAAGGACCTGTTCGTGGCCAACTCCCAGGCCTTCCCCCCGGTCCCCGAGGACAAGAAGCCCCTGACACGGCTGCAGGAGCGGCTCATCAAGAAGCTGGGCGAGCATGCTTACCCCTTCACCTTCGAGGTAGGGTGCTCTGGGCTGCTTGAAGGGACAGTGAACCCTTTGGTGGGGACAGCAGGGTCCCATCTGGCCCTGTGGGTTCGTGGTTGGGGTTTACCTGTGATCAAGACACAGCTTTTGGTGGTGGATCTTCAAACTTATGAGGAGAAAGTAGCCACCAGTAGGGAAACTGCCAGTCTGTGTCAGCACCAGGGGRTCCATGCTAACACTGGGAATCCGTGCCAGCACTGGACAGCTCTGGCAGGGAATAGGGTGGGTGTAGACCCCCTGCTCCTCCAATTTCCCCAGCACAGGTTTGGCAATGCTGGCCACTGTGGGATGTGAGCTGCTGGCATCTTCCCATTGTCATAACCATGTAATGAGACTGATGCTGAAAAATAAAACAGCTCAAGGCACATTCCACAGCAGCCCCGTCCCGTTTGTGATTTGTACGCAGCCCCCGGCTGGCAACAGCCACCCCCTCTGGAGCTCTGTGACATTTAACGGTGCTCAATCCTATGGCCTCAAAAATGTCCCTGATGCCCTGATTTCTCAAAATCCCTGATTAATTAAAACCCTCTAAAATAATGTATTTTCGTAACACTTTGGGATTTGGGAAATGCAGTAGTAAAATGAAGAAATCCTTCCCTTATTTCCGTCTTTCCATTTGGGATAGGATAGGGAAGTACTGGTAGCCCCCCAAAAAGCTCCTTACCCCTCTTTCCTTTCCAGATCCCCCCCAACCTACCTTGCTCTGTCACACTGCAGCCAGGCCCAGAGGACACGGGGAAGGTAAGGTCCCCCATGTTCCCCTGCCACTAGGCTGTGGTGAGTGGCCACTGCTGGGGTCACTTCTTTGGGGAGTGCAAAGGGGTTTCTCTGCCTCCTTCTTCCCCCTTCCTGGTTTTCAGGCCTGTGGAGTGGACTATGAGGTTAAAGCTTTCTGTGCCGAGAACCTGGAGGAGAAGATCCACAAGAGGTAAGCAGAGAGGATCCATCCAGCCTGGGTGGGAACAGCATCCTCCTGGTACTGACAGCAGGAAAGGGGCACTGCACTTTGTTACCCACCTTGGGTGAGGTGTTTTCCCAAATGGGATAGAGTTGTCTTCCTGGAGGGGGCTTAGATGGGGATGTTTTCCTCAATGGGGCTGGGATGGAGGTGTTCTCCAGGATAGGGATGGGTCAGAGAACATATTGGGGCTGGGATGTCCACCACTGTGCAAGGAGCSCAACACTTGCTGTGGACAACCTGGCCCGGCCATAGGGCTTTCCCCTTGTAGCTCTGGTGGGCATCCAGACCAGACCTTCCATGGCATCCTTCTGACCCAGCAGACCAGAAGAAAAGAGGGATTTGATCCAGAATAGGCCAAGAAAGAGGGTAGCCTGTGGGCAGCCTGAGTTCTCCTCTTTCTTCCCCCAGGAACTCGGTGCGCCTGGTAATCCGTAAGGTCCAGTATGCACCAGAGAGACCCGGTCCCCAGCCCATGGCAGAGACCACCCGGCAGTTCCTCATGTCAGACAAGCCACTGCACCTTGAGGCATCCCTGGACAAGGAGGTGGGCAAGGACTGGGGAGTGTATGCTGGTGGGGTGACCCTGGGGACCTCACCATCCTCTTTGTTGTGCTCCCCTACAGATATACTACCACGGGGAACCCATCAGTGTCAACGTGCATGTCACCAACAACACCAACAAGACCGTGAAGAAAATCAAGATCTCAGGTGAAGAGTAGGGCCCCACCCCACTGGTGTCCCTGTCCCCATCCCTGGAGGGGCTTACCCTGATCCCCATCTCGCTGTGTCTCACCCCAGTGCGTCAGTATGCTGACATCTGCCTCTTCAACACTGCCCAGTACAAGTGCCCAGTGGCTGTGGAGGATGCTGAGTGAGTACTGGCTCCTTGGAGCCCTGGAGACCTCAAGGGGGTCTTGGAGGAGCATCGGAGGTCTTCTGCCCCAGTGCAACCCCACTGGGATGTTGCACTTGGAAAGCAGGAACCAGTGGGAGGAACAGGGAGATGGAGACTTTTTTTCTGGTGGCATCTTGAGGATGTCACCCTCTGTGTCCTCCAGGAAGGAGATGTTCATCAGGCTGTGGCAGGGATGGGAATATGTGGAGTTCATGAGGCTAAGATGGAGATKTCTGGGGTGGCCTGTGGGGGCTGTGGGTGGCTTGGGCTCTGGCTGACCTTGGAAATCATCTCCAGTGATATGGTGGCCCCGAGCTCGACGTTCTGCAAAGTCTACACCTTGACCCCCTTCCTTGCCAACAACCGGGAGAAGCGGGGGCTGGCGCTGGATGGGAAGCTCAAGCACGAGGACACCAACCTGGCCTCCAGCACACTGTGAGCCTCTCTACTCCCCAGGGCTCCTGCCTTCCCTGCAGCGTGGGGGCAGGACCTGGCCCTGGTGGGCATCCAGCCCCTGCTCCAGGGGTGATGCTTGGGGTGGAGGACATCCCACAGGGGGACCTCCAGGAGGACAGGGGGCTGGTCCCCATGGATGTTCACTCACTGATGCCCACCTGCCCCTTCCTCCAGATTAAGAGACGGAGCCAACAAGGAGATCCTGGGCATCATTGTCTCCTACAAGGTGAAGGTGAAGCTGGTGGTGTCACGAGGAGGGTGAGTGTTGGGCACCCCTCCACCGTGCTGCACCTCYTCTCTAACCTTGGGACTGGTCTGTGCTGCAGGTGGGGCCCCATCATCCTTAAAGCTCCCCTGGGACTAAGCAGCATGGGTGGGACAAAAGGTGTGTGGGGGTTGTGTGTCCTTGGGAGGGGACAGTGACTAACGTGTTGTATCCTTTGACTCATGCCAGCCTGCTGGGAGACCTCGCCTCCAGGTAACACTGCATTCCCCCCAGCGCCCCCCAATCCTCACTGCACCCCCTCAGCCCCTCAGGGTGCTACCTGATCCCATGCCTGTCCTGGGAATTCCACTGTGTTGGGGATGCTGTCTCACCTAAAGCAAAAAGCCTGGCAGAGATGGGGTTGGGGTGATGTGGCTGGGAATGCTGGCAGGGTTTGAATTCTGCATCCTCCTACTTGTACTGGAGTGAGAGGCCTGTGGGTGCTGCTAGGGAGAGTGAGCAGGGCACAGAGGTGGCACCATAGGACTGAGCATCTCTGGATGTGAGGAGGCAAATCTCTGGGGCTTCCTAGGTTTTCGTCCTCACATCACTTCCCTCCCACAGGGAGGTCCCTACAGGGACCACAGGACGACTTGTTCTCTTTTGGGACACTTCTGTCTGAGCTCTGTCCTACTTGCCCTGGGGCAGCTTGTGGCCTGTGCTTAGGCTGTCATGCCCTGATGCCACCATGCCCTCTGAGCACTGGGAAAACTTGGTGCACCTCCTGCCATTCCCATGSCACTGCTGGCTGCAGCCTAAGCTCAAGGGATTTTGGATACCCCCCCACAGCTGCTAAAGACAGATTTTTGTCATGCTGCTCTCCCTCCTGATGCCCCTCTGCTTCCCAGGGGGCCTATGCTGATCCCCCACCCTGGAGTCCAAGCTCACTCAAGAGGCATGAGAGCTGCTGAGCAGCTCCATAGAGGATGACACAGGGGTTTGCCCAGCTTTGTGGTCTTTACAGCAGCTGTAATGAGGGTGCTGGTCTGCTCCCCCTCTGCAAATTTGCCTCGCTCTACATGTAAGTACAGGCAGGCCTGTGCTTTACCCTGGTGTCTCTTCCAGCGACGTTGCAGTGGAGCTGCCCTTCACGCTGATGCATCCCAAACCCAGGGAGGAACCAGTACACCGGGACAGTGAGTGTCTGTCCCTGAGTGACAGGGGCAGTGTCCCTGGGCGTGGGTGGGGGCAAAGGGAGCCAGTGAGGCTGCATGGAGGGAGATTCTTGGCTCCTGTTGGACCTGGTCACAGGGCTTCACCGTTAAAATCGTGGGGGTGCTCCCATCACCCCAGTGTAGCCAAACTCCAGGGGGGGGTTGCATCCACACACTGGAAGTGGTGATGACCCCAGGGGAATCTCAGCCACCCCAGTGGGATGGCAGTGATGACGGCAGGGGGGGGTCTCGCCCACCCTGGTAGGAGGGCAGAGATGATCCTGGGGAAGGTGTCACCCACCTCGGTGGGATGGCAGTCCCCACCTTGTGACTAATCCTGTGTCATCCCTTTGTTCAGTTCCAGAGAATGAAGCGCCCATAGATACAAATCTGATAGAGCTTGATACAAAGTAAGAGACTAAAATACACCTTTCCCCCAATTCTCACATGTCATGTGGGAATGTGGAACATCCGGTTGCATGGCACCCCCTCAATCCTCTAACACCTGCTGTGCCATGGGATTGGCACATGTGATTAACCCCACGCATGTCACCTGTAATGCATGACGCGTGCTGTTCCCCTCTCTCTTCTCTCCTCCTTCGCCCTTCCCTGCATGGCTTTCCAAAAAACAGGAGAAACTGCAGTAAGAGGCCGCCGGGATCGTGTTGGGGGTGCGGGAGGTTGTTGCCACAGCGTTCCCTGGGCTGGTGATATGTTTGGGAGGTTTTAGGGTACTTAACCCACCCAGCTACTTCCTGCCAGTCTGCRGTTCCCCCAGAGTGGGACAAATGCCCATGGCCCTGGTAAAGCTGCACCTGCTGGAGAGCTTGGGGGCTCTTTTTGGGGTGCATTGGGAAAGTATTAATAAGACTTTGAAAACCAAGGCTTTTTGCTGGGGATGGGGAGTTTTGGGGCCCCCTGAGCTACTGTAACATCGTGGCGGTGCAGGTTCAGCCCACTGGGCAAGCTGGGACAGCTTTGTGGGACAGGTGTTTCACTTTGCACCCCACCTAAACCCACTTCCCTTGTGTCCCCACTAGCGATGATGACATTGTGTTTGAAGACTTCGCCCGCCAGCGACTGAAAGGCATGAAGGATGACAAGGAGGATGAGGAGGAGCGGACAAATTCCCCACAGCTCAACGACAGATAAGCGAGCCCCCCCCAGCTCGCCACCCTGCCCCAGGGACACCCCTACATTAGGCTGCTTCTCTTTTCTATAATTAATTAATTTTGTTTTCTACCTGTACTGGGAGCCTACCAATTGCCCGATGGCCACAGGACCTATAACCGTCCAGCTGTGCCGTGTTGTCTCTTCATCCAGCTGCCAGAGCTGCTGTTTCCCGTGCAGGGCACGGCCAGGGAGGTGCTGGAGGCAGTGGGGCTCACTATAACTCCGTCCCTGTCCAGCCTCCTGCCACTTACTAGAGCCCTTTACTATGAGATGCCCCTTTTATGAGTTTTATATAAGCCCAGTCTCAACACCAGTTTGCTACAGGGAGGGTGGGTGCAGCAGAATTGTGGGAGGGTGTTTTTTTTAGGCAGCCTTCTCATGGGAAAAGGCACCTGTGCACTTTGGTGTCCCTTCCTTTCACCCATGACCAATCCCCCTCTGTCCGGCCCTGCTGCATGTGATCCCTCCCTGGGATGCACGAGCCTGGCTTTGACTTTGGCCCCTGCCCCAGCTGCTCCAAACAAAGGGGGTGGGCAGCACTTGCCCTTTTCTTCCCTCAAGTCTCCAAAAAGTGGCCAACCCCAGGAGTCCTCCCAGCTGCATCTGTTTTCACACCAGTATAATCTCCCTGGAGGAAACCAGCTCAGAGCTGGGAGCTGCTGGTGCCAGGTTAAGGCGGCAGAGGGGAGCCTGTGGGTCTGTGCCATCTGCCACACACTGCTTGCTCTGGGAGAGGCCTCAAATGCCTCTTCACAGCCATGGCAGTGTTGTGGCAGAACAGCCTTGTCCCCCAGCGGGATGTTGCCAGGGATACTTTTGTCCTGCCAAGCTGCAAAGCCCCCCTGGTTGATRTTTCGCTCTGCCTGCATGGGATCCAGCACCTATTTGGGGGTAGGGGGAATCAGGGCTTTTCCGACCCTAATCAGTGTTTTAAGAGATGCTTATACCTCCTGGATTGGTGGTGCCTAGACCTCCTCCCCCCTCCAAGGGTCTCTGGTCTCCCACCACTCACTGAGAGGCCATTCCCACTATTTATTGTGCTGTTGCAGTCAGCATTGTCATCTGAGAGCATTTTGTAGGGATAGCTCCATCCCCCCCACCCTGTTTGTGGGGTGCTGAGCTGAGCCCACCCCCTCCCCCCGTAATTTTTGGGTAAAGCTGATGGGCAGCGTGGTACTTCTTTTTGTAAAGTGGTTCCTTTGTACTGATCATTGATACCTGCTGCTTTGGTTTCTCCACCCTGTCTGTGATGTTTCTGTGTTCTGTCAAATAAATTATTCTAGTTTATTAAACTCAGAAAAAAAAAAAAGAAAAAAAGAAAAAACAGTAAAATACAGTCCCAATGCCTGGACACTTTTGCTGGCTAAGGATGGGGGAACTGGCACAGGCAGCAAGTCACCAGAACCATAGAATGGTTTAAGTTGGGAGGGACCTTGAAGCTTATCCAGTTCCATCCTCCCTGCCATGGGCAGGGACACCTTCCACTAGAGCAGGCTGCTGAAAGATCCATCAAACCTGGCCTTGAATACTTCTAGGGATGGGGCAGCTTCTCTGGGCAACCTGTGCCAGGGCCTCACCACCCTCACAGGGGAATTTTTTCCCTCCTGTGCAAGGACCAGAGAGCAGCAGCTACCTACCCTGCTCATGCCACCCCATCTCTCCCCTGATGACAGCTTTTCTGGTGTGCAGAGACATGCAGAGGAGCCAAAGGGGAGATGAAGGATTCTGTATCCCACAGCAGCGACTGGGCATTATTTTGGATATGAAATGCATGGTCATGCAGTACTTGATGAGCCCAGGGCACTAACAACCTGCTTGTTAAACAGGCCATGTCCAGTCTGTGTCCTGCTGAGGAACTGCTCAGAGCTGATTGTTTTAATGATCACAGAATCATGGAGGTTGGAAAAACCCTCTAAGATCATAGAGTCCAGTGGTTCTCAGCTCTGCCAAGGCTGGGACCATATCTCCATAGACCACATAAAAACCACAGACCACATAAACCATATCTCCAAGAGCCACATCCAAACACATCCTGTTAATGGTGCAGGGAGCTTCTCGAGCTTCTCATCCCCTTTGAGAGCAGCCAGCACTGGGGAAATGAGCCAAGTGACACCTCCATTTATGGACCTGAATTTGGAGACAGTCCCTCATGGAAGGGCTGTGGTTTGTCCCCTCACAGTCAAGGAAGGAGAAACCCTGCCTCAAGTTGTGCCAGAGGAGGTTTAGATTGGATATTAGGGAAAATTCCTTCCTTGAAAGGATTGTTCAGCCTTAGGACAGGCTGCCCAGGGCAGTGGTGGAGTCCCCATCCCTGAAGGGATTTAACAGATGTGTAGGTGTGGCAATTGAAGACATACATAGTTTAGGGATAGACTTGGCTGTGTGTGGGTAAAGATTGGACTCCATGATCTTAAAGAGCTTTTCCAACATGAATGATTCCACACTTCTGTCTCCAGCTGTGTTACCTTGCCTAGGAGTTAAAATTCTGTGGCCTCAGTGAAGACAGGCCTTCTGGAGGACCTTTCCATGGTCTCRGGGAGAGCAGAGGTTGGACACATTCATGTCTCATGCAGCTTGAGCTGCCCTTGCCATGCTGATGCTATGGGGAGGGAGAAACGGTCCCCAAGTTGGTTCACTTCATGGGTGTTGGCATTTGTGCCAGAGGCTGTCCCAACCTTCCCTGCCAGAGACAAACCTGGCTCCAGCAAAGCCAAAGTCTCCACAGTCACACTACCCRACTGATTGCACATGGACATTGCCAGACTCCATGTGGTGCATTCCTGAGAGCAGTGTCCCTACTGCCCAGCACAACTCTCCACATCCCTCCTATGTGCATAATCCCTTTCCACAGCATCTGTTAATATTTTTTGTATCTCCAGTCCTCTGTCAAATCTGGTTCAAGCTGGACAAGAAGGCTTAAGTTATTTCAGGAAAAAAAAGGGAAGTTTACATGGGTACAAACTGAGCTATTGCTTAAGCCCCATTTTGAAAGCCAAGCAAATTCAGTTCCCTGTCCTCATTGCACTGTCTGCATCACTGTGATGAGGGAGGGGGTCAGCTCCTCCACATGTCCCAGCAAAGGAGGCAGTCAGGAAGAGGTAGCTGGGATACTGGGAAGGCTCCAGTGGTCTTCTCTCTGCCTCAGAGCTCTCCAAGGTGAGACCCCCCCTCTGTGGGTGTTTCACCAGGAAGGAGGAGCTGCGCAATCTGAGTGCACCTCTGCCAAATTGCCTGCTCCCAGGAAAACCCACTGAGCTCCAAGGTCCCTCTCTGGGAGCCCTTCATGTCTGTGTACTACACACTACCCTTCCTCGGGCTGCTAGGGGTCCCAGTCACGGGGCAGAAAGGCCCCACCTGCTAAACACAGGACCCTGCAGATCTTGGTGCAGGCGAAGGGCACACTCAGCTCTACCAGAGCCGGAAGGAACTGACTCAAGAGCAGATGGAGATACTAGAGAGACAGGAGCCCTCCCTGCTGCCCACACTGGCACAGAAATGCTCCCAGGCTCTTGGTCAGAACCCATTTCCCCCAGTTCAGCTCTGGCTCAGCTGGATTGGTTTTGCTGTGGACTCCTGGAAGCAGAAAGGATKCTCAGGCACTCCTGCAGGACAGCTCAGCTCCTCTAGGACTCAACAGGCTTTTCCTTTTGTTGATTGGTGGTGACACAGATCCATGCCTTTAGTAACTGACAAAACATTACCATCCCCAGCCTTGGGCAGGACACGTTGCCCCTGCTTCACATGCTGCCAGGCGGAGTTTTGGGACGAGCGGAAATGCTCACATGGCTTGTCCTGGGAGAAGAATGAGGCTGGTTCCAGGCTGAGCTGCCAGGCAGACAACTGTTRCCATGGCACAGAATGAGTCAGAACAGCACATTCCCAGTGTAAGGTTTCCCCAGGTGCTCTTGAAGTAAAGCCTTCACCCCCATCTCACCTGTCTTCAACCCCTCCTCACCTCAGCCCAGAGCAGAAGGGAGCCTTTATGCAGGCAGGCTGTTCCTCCCAATTAACACCTTGGKAAAAGTGTGAGTGTTGCACAAGCTGTAACACAGCCCAGGAAATCACATCACTTTGATCAAATCTAAACGGGCAGTTGGTGGGAAAAGAGCCAAAGGACACCAATGCCTTGTCTCAGACTAGGTACTCTCAGGATCTAGAGGGGGAGGGGCAGAGTTAGGAGTAGGCTGTGGCTGGAAAGGTTGTTCCTGTTCCTTTTGCAGGCTGCAAGCAGGAACACAAGTGGTCACACTGAAACTTCCTGAGCGGAGGTCACTGCTCGTGACATACAAGCACGTGATAAATGTCAACACCCCTCGGGGGTGCAGCTTCCATTTGGCGCTCTGGGCCTGGAATACAGTGGGTAWATATCCCACAGAAGAGCCTGTTTCCTCAAATTCCAGGGTTTTTTTTCATGAAACTGGAGAATGGTTTGGTTTGGAAGGGCCCTCAAAGCTCATCCAGTTCCAACTCCCTGCCACGGGCAGGGACACCTTCCTGAAGACCAGACTGCTGGAAGACCATCCAGCCTGGCCTTGGGCACATCCAGGGATAAGGCGGTAGCAGCTTCTCTGAGCAACCTGTGCCAGGGCCTCCCCACCCTCACAGGGAAGAATTTCTTCCCAATAGCCCATCTAACCCTGCCCTCTGGCAGTGTGAAGCCATTCCCCCTTGTCCTGTCACTCCAGGCCTTTGTCAAGTTTCTCCTTTTTGTGCCTCTCCCTTTCTGCAGACATGACACAAGCCTGTGATCAAACAACAGCAGGATGTTTTCTGCCAGCAGCAGAAACACAGGCRGAACCACAAGCACAGCTCTCATCTGAAGGCTGGTACACAGGAGAACAAGTAACACAGGCAAAATTTTTACTATTATTAAAATAGAAATTTTACAGTTGTTCTGCTCRCTGCAACAGTCTCCAAACAGTATCTGCAGGCAAACACACACACTGCAGCCCACGCAAACTACAGCAGAGGCAGGAAATGCCCCTTCTCACCAAAACACCACCTAACCACACTTCCCACAGGGCTGAACCCAGTCCCAGACATGCAAGGAACCATCACTTGCTGCTGACAACAAAGTTCTGGGTTTTTGCAGATGCCAYGTGTGCACAGTGACCAGGGGAGGGTCCCTGCTGCCACCTGCTCCACCAAATACGTGGCCTTTGTGAACGAAGATGGGCTCTGCTTCCCTGCCAGAGTTGTCCCAGCTCTGTGTGTCATACACATGCACGGTGCCATCAAAACCTTGGATAAAAGGGAATTAAAAGGATAAAGAAGGAATAGAGCGTGCAGAAATTAACTGCTTTGGTCTAGTCCAGCTGGGCTCAGGACCACCTCCCAGCAGGAACGAGGAAAAATGGCCCAGACTAGAAATCTGTGAGAAGAGAGCAGCTCTGCCTCTGAGGAAAGTGTCTCAAAGAAGCAGGTGCTGCAGAGAGCCCAGACCAGATGCCCAAAGTTTGTGGACTCATGGGTGTGAACACGCAAGGCTCTGGTCAAGAGGCTGCCTTTCTGCCCAGCTGGCATTATCAACACTGCAGCCTGCAGCCAGGCTATGACTGGCACTATCRGGGCACTACTTGTGGCCAGCTTGGGGCCTTTGATCTCACAGAAGGGCAGCAGGCATCTTCCAGAACCCACCCAGGCCCCTTCTGGAATTGTTGGAAAGAGGCAGCTGCAGAGGACAATTAGCTGGCATCTCTGCTGGCTCCCGGGGCAGCACTGAAAAGCCACCAWGTCACTGGGTGGTTTTAGGTGGAGTGAACTGGGCCTTCACAAAAATACAAATCAAAAAAGCACCCAGAAAAGGAGATCTCTGCCCTAAGCACCTACCTGAAATGGCAAGGTAGCCTTCCAGAGCAGGAGCCCAGGAGACGCACAGGAACTCCGCACCTGAGCCGGGAGAGGGGACTCTGGCCTTTGCCAAAGCCAAGAACTCCGAGGTTTTCCTGAGGTCTGTCAGGGCCAGGAGCCCCCTGCTTGAGAGGCGAGCCACGGGCTGGGAGCTGGGCTGGGAGCCCTGAGCTGCATGCCGGGTGCCCATGCACCAGTGGTCGCTGCACGGTGCCGAGGGCGCTGGCGCGGCCTCCCCGAGGCCCTGCGGCTGCCGCGTGTCKGCCAGGCACAGCCGGCCCGTGGCACAGCACAGCAGCAGCAGGTTGCAGTCCAGGAAGGCCAGGCTGCTGAGCTCCTCGCTGCCTCGGGAAGCTGCAAAACAGAGGCGGGTCTCAGGTTCAATGAGGAGCACTTTCAGGATTTCCGTGCTGCARTATTGCCTGAGAAAGAAAGCAGGATGGATGCTCAGGAGTAACGTGTCCAGCTCCAGGGCCTCCAGCATCAGAAAGAGTGGAGCTGCTGGAATGAGTACAGAGGAGGCCATGGAGAGGCTCTGAGGGCTACAGCCCCTCTGTCCTGGTGACAGGCTGGGAGAGTTTGRAGTGTTCAGCCTGGAGAAGAGAAGGAGCCCCTGCCAGTGCCTAACAGAGCTCCAAGAGAGCTGGAGAGGGACTCTGGACAAGGGCCTGGAGTGACAGGACATGGGGGTATGGCTTCCCACTGACAGGGAACAGGGTTAAATGGGATATTGGACAGAAATTCTTGTCTGTGAGGGTGGTGAGGCCCTGACAAGGCTGTCCAGAGAAGCTGTGGCTGCCTCATGCCTGCAAGTTGGTCAGGGCTTGGAGCTACCTCATCTAGTGGAACATGTCTCTGCTCATGGCAGGGAATTGGAATGAGATGAGCTTTAAATGTCTCTTCCAAGCCAAACCACTCCCAGATTCTGTGAGTCCCTCTGGCACAGGGACAGTGACAAACAGACCTTCCTTATCCTCAGTGCTGTGATACTGCCACTGGACACGCACATCCCCTCCTCCCTCCCCAGTGATGAGCTCCGTGGGGACTGATTGCATGGGAGAAGGCAGAGAGCCCCCAGATCCCCAGGGAAACCAGACCTGCACCCACCACCTGTTGTAACCAGGCTGTCACTTTCCTTGTCTGGGACAGCACACAGCACCCCTCTGTGAACCCAGTTCTTCACACTGAAGCTATCTCAGGTAATGTCCAGATTTGGAGCAGAAATGTAAGAAATCRGTGTAATGTGAGTGGTAAGCAGCTGGAGATGGACCTGACCATTGTCACCTCTCTCCTCAAGACAATATACTTGTAGCAAATACCTTTATAGCCACTTGCACATGTCCAAAAGTACCTGCTCAGTGAAATGTTTGCTACTCAAACAATTAGCATTGCTTTACCCAAAGTCCACCTTTCCAAAAATAAGACATTAGGTTTGCCTTGAATACCTGCTGTGTAGACATTTTTCCTTGATTCAACCTCTGTAATTTGGACTCTGTCAAGTCTTGAACCATGAAGGACCCACGGGGCTCTGGCTGAAATGGTGGCAATTTTAGCCCAGGATTGCCCAGCGCCATTTTCTGTTGCTATGGTGCTTACAGATTTAATAACATCTATTAGGAAAAGATAGAAACAGATGTAAAACACATTGAGAACAAAGTAATCCATCCAATTAAGCTGCTTCACAACAATACCTCACAAAGGTAAAACTGCTCTGCAAAACCAATAAGAAATCTAATTATGCCTAACCCTTTCTTGAGGGTAAAACCCCTTTCCAGCTCATCCAGCAAGTACTGACAAAATGCTCAGCAAAATGAATGAAAATCTGTGAATCGAGATKTTTATGTTCAATGAAGAAGTTTTCTCCTTTTCCACCTCCTTTCTGGCGGTTTACAAGTATTTCCCAGTAGCAGCCTCTCTCTTTTTGAGAGAAGGTGAATCACAGTCTATCCCAAAAGGATGGAGCTACATTTCTGACCATTGGGGTTAGAAGGGGACAGGGTGCCAACTACATGCAGTACAAGGCTACTGTGACAGGCCTAAACATACTAATTCTCTGATGAGGTTGTGCTGTTAACTCCAAACCACCAAAACTGGTGCAGATCCTCATCTTGTACCCTTCTCCAGCCTGTGCCACACAAGTGTGGTCACTCAGGACAGGGAAGTGGCACTCCTCTCCTCATTTTTGACACACAGGAAGAAGGGGAAGCTAGAGATGTTAGATGCAACAACAACTGCATTGGGAAACCACTTGAGCTCAGAAAGCCTTACCAGAGTCCTCTGCTGACACCTGCCAGACCTGGAGGGAGCTGTCGGGTGGGCCACTTGTTACCAGCAAGCTGAGGAAACAGAAGAATCTCACAAAAGAGCCTCCTCAGGTGCAGAGAGCAGCCTTGTTTTCCCCAGCCTGGGACAAACTGGTCTGCTGCTCCTGTCAGCAGGAGCTCCTGCCTCTGCTTGGAGCAAAGTGGTGGCTGGAAGGACCATAATCCCAGAACTCCTCATGCAGCCCATGCAAACACAGTCCCAGGCAACAGCATTTATGAAGATATTTTATGAGGATCTGCTGAGTAGTGGCTGAGGGAGCTGGGGGTGGGGGTGCTCAGCCTGAAGAAAAGAAGGCTCAGGGGGCATCTTTTTGCTCTCTACAACTCCCTCACAGGAGGGTGCAGCCAGGTGGGAACTTGGGTGCTCCCAGGGAACAAGAGACAGGACAACAGGAAATGGCCTCGAGTTGCACCAGGGGATGTTTAGGTTGGATATTGGGAAAATTCCTTCCCTGAAAGTGTTGTCCAGCCTTGGCACAGGCTGCCCAGGGCAGGAGTGGAGTTGCCATCCCTYGAGGGATTTAGAAGTTGTGTGTGGCACYTGGGGACATGTGTCAGTGGYGGGCTTGGCAGTGATAGGGGAATGCTTGGAACCAATGGTCTCAGAGRGCTTTTCCCACCTAAATGATTCCGTGATTTAATTATTTTCCAGAAGGACTAGACTGAGAATGATCCAGACRGCCCCAAAGAAGTCAGTGGGGACTTGTGTAGGAAGAAACACTGAACAAGAGACCAGCCAGCAGTATTTGTTTGGTCTAAATCCAGAGCAGGAAAAAAGCTCCTGAACCTGCACACACAGGGGCTTGCAGAGCAATGGCACCAGCCACCAGTGTCCTACTCTGCTGCTGAGCAGCTCCAAACAGTGTCCAATGCCAAAAGAAGGCAAGGTAGAGCAGGAAAACTCTACAGGCCCCTGCTGCTCAGAAATGGGCTAGGGAGCAGCAACATCAGCAGTTCTTGGTATGTAACTGGCCCAGATGTTCTTGGAATGTAACTGTTCTCAGAGCTGGCAGGATTGACCAGCTGGGTTGGGAAGCAGGCATGGAAAAGGAGTTTGCTCTCGGTGGATAAGTCCCTTCTCCACTTCCAATACACCCTGGGAAGGACCTGGTGGTCATACCTGGTGTCTGGCACGTATTTCAGGCTGTACACTGGGCGCTCTGAAAATCCACCACATTCTACCTTGAAATCTCTCTCTGGACACAGGCCCTAGAAATTAAAGGCAAAGCCACTTCTTCACACAATGGTGCACAACTTGTGCTCAGTTATCACAAAAAAATTACAGAGACACGAGGCAAACTCTTGCTTGGTATAGCTCTTCCCTGTCCAGTGCTGCTTTTTTCAACAGGAGATACAGGACTGAAGGATCCCAAAAAAATCAGAGAGAACAGAAGCCTGGAGAAAGCTGCTGCCAAGAGCTCTGCCTGTGTTTGTTGCCATCTGTGCACATCTGGCTCAGGAGCTTTCTACTTACCCAGTGACCAAACACCAGCTTCTACTCCAGTGTGRAGGTCACCCACCCAAGGGCCAACCTTGGTGCTCTGCAGGGTAGTTCTCCAGGCCTGAGCTGCCCAGCAAGCCCCTTCTTCACTTGGCTTGCTGTCCTCATCTGTTCTCTTTCCCCATGAAATGCTTTCATTCACATACCTGGAGGTGAAGTGTCCACAACCCAAGCTGTCTGCAGAGCAGCTGCAGGACAACATGACTGGACGACAAACAGGTGACTTAAGTGCCTTTCCTTTCAACCAAAGCTGCTCAATCCCTGGCCATGCCCTTGTCACAGCAACAGGTAACAGCTCATGATGGCCACCAAGCCCTGGCTTGGTCTCTGAAAACATCAGGCCATGGAGGTCAGAGAGGTCTGGCTGCAACACCCACCTGGGTCTCCTTTGTCAGCAGCGTTGGCGGTGGGATCAGCTGCAGGATCTCGTTCCCATCACACTGTCCATACCCGGCTACACAGACACCTTGGTGGGGTGGGCATGAAGAGCCAGGAACACGGTGAGGGCTGCCCCCCTGCCCAGCCCACCCTCCCTGAGACACACCCGAGTTACCGCACAGTCCATGGACCGCCAGGCCCTGAGCTGGAGCCCAGGCTGAGCCACTCAGCCCCACTTCTGGGGCCCTGCACCCTGGCCTCCCTTCGGGACCCCAGACTGGCCCAAGCCCAGAGCCTCCTTTTCCCCTTCTCCCGCCACACGGGCCGCGGTCCAGCCTCTGGGCCTCCTCCTTTCCTCCGGCCAGCCACGGGCCCCCCACCCCGCCAGCCTCCAGCCTGGCCCCTCTCCTCCCCTCAGCGCTGCCCGCCTCGCACTCACGGTTCCCGCGGGCCCATTCGATGAGGCGGGTGGGCGCCTGGAGCTCGAAGGTGTGCAGGTCGCGGTACCTGCGGGGAGAGGGCGGCTGTGAGGCCGGCGGTGCCCGGCTCGGTGCCGGGGGCCGGGGGGCCGGGGGTCCCTCACAGTCGCAGCGACTGCAGCAGCCACTCGTCCGCCGCCTCCATGGCAACGCCCGCCCGCACGGCGCGCCCGTGACGTCACGTACCGGCGCGCGGCAGTGACGTCACGGGGCTGAGGGCGGTGTAGGGCGGCAGCCGCGGGAGGCGGAGCGGGCTGGGATGGCGGGGATGTCAAAGCTTACCCAGCTTCGTTCCCCTCGCATGGGAAGGGACATCTTCCACAGGACCAGGCTGCTCCAAGCCCTGTCCTGCCTGGCCTTGAACACTTCTAGGGACGRGGCAGCCGCAGCTTCTCTGGGCAGCCAGCGCCCGGGCCTCCCCACCCTCACAGCCAAGAATTTCTGCCCAATATCCCATCTAATCCTGTCCCCTGACAGTGGGAAGTGTGAAAAATGCGTATTTTATGATGGAYTTYAGCAAATATTAAAATGAATATTATATGTGTTATGTTAGAAAGTTATACTGTATTAATTTTCTTAAGTAGCATGTTAAATATAATTTTAGGTTATAATGTAAGGTTAAAATAGAAACTGTGCTATGTAGGATACTTTTTTACTAAAGAAAGGACTCGCACCGAAATGGCAGCCACAGGACACCTAAATCTTTCAGAGAAAGAGAATTTATTGCTCCATTATCAGAARAAACGAACTTCTTCCCRTCTTGCTCAGCCAGGACGATGCCGTTAGGATGAAGAGGAAGAAGCTGACACTGACCAGACAGAATCCTGTGTTTGAATGAAATTTATGCATCATGTATGAGGTGTATGAATATGCAACAGGCTATTGTTTTTAAGGGTTAATCTTCTGTTAACGGSTGTCCTTTTTCGGGCTTATTTTGCCCMGAAAAAGGTACCTGGACTGTCCATAACTCTTTGTTTTTATTGCCTCATATTGTCCTAATCCAGATTGTCCATAATTTTTTATTACTCTAATTATATTGCTATTTTTATAACCATTTTATTACTATTAAACTTTTAAAATTTTAAAAACAAGTGACTGGCGTCTTTCACACCTTGAAACACCTCCATGGCTTTTCTGGCCTTGCCACACCAGCTGCATGTCCTCATGTTTGGGGTCCCAGAGCTGGATGTGTTACTCCTAAACACAAAACCTGCTTTTCCCCTTGTTCTCTTGCTCCAGACTCTTGCCAAGCCTCTCTCCTTTTTGTTCCTCTTCCTTTTGGTCTGTTTTCTTTTGCAGACATGACAAAGCCTATAATCAAACAGCTGCAGGATGTTCTCTGTCAGCAGCCACAGCCAGRAACAGAGGTACAGTCACATCTCTGATTTGTCAGATCATATCCAGCTTTCCACCCAGTAGAATCTTCAGTGCTTCATGTTTGAAATTCCTTGCCCCTTCCATAGCAGGGGTTTAGGATGAGATAAACTTTAAGGTCCCTTTGAACCCAAACCATTTGATAGTTCTGTGTGGCAATGGCATCTTTCAAAAAACAAGCATTAGGTACCTTCAACTGAGTGCAGATGAGTCACATGTTCTCTGATGTAAATTTGTAAAATTACAAGAAAACAGAAATGTGAAATGAGTTAAATCCTGTCTCTTAGTTGAGATCCCATGGATCAYTGTGTTAAGGGGAAAGATGATTATATCTGTTCCAATCACATAGGATAAAGAGATCTAAATTGGAGAGAGAARTATTCAGAAAGAGCAAGAAAAAAGGCCCAGATTGCCCAGAGAAGCTGTGGCTGCCCCATCCCTGAAAGCAGCAACCTGGTCTAGGGGAAGGTTGGGTTGGAATGAAATGTCCTTGCAGGGAATAGGATAAGCCATCTGCAAACAGAACTGTGTCTGGGTAATGTGAGGGAACATCAGTTAAATCAGTCTCTGGGTYATTTTAAATGTGCATTGCTTGCTCAGGCTGGAATGTTCTCCATCATCAGGTAGAGGTAATGGGCTCRCTGGATTTAGGGTGATGCATCTTCTTAAATCATGCTTATGCTTGTTCTGGTGTTAGAGTTGCTGTGCTGACACCAACTCAATGCAGTCTGGTACTCCTGCTGCACCTGGGTCCAGGTGTGGCCAGCTCTTCTCTGTCTCTCATTCTTGGCTACTTTACTTAGAAATAATCAATTCCCCCAACCTTGGAATCCACAGTCAACAAAACACCACACCTCTGAGAAAACCCCCAACCTGCTTTTTGTGACCAGACATGGGAGCTCAATTATTGCCTCTATTCTTTCTGGATTTAACATTTGTTGCCCCTTCCCCGAAATAGAGCTTAAATATTTCACCTTGCTTTGGCACAGCTGAGGTTTGGATGGACAAAGTGTTACCCTTTTGCTAGGACAATGCGTAATGTACAGTGTCTGCTGCACAAGTGGAGTAATTTTATCTCTTAATTGCAGCACATCAAGTACCAGAATTCTCTGCAGATACAGCAGGGCTGTGAGATGGATAGGGAATTGGCTGCATGGTCTCATCCAGAGGGTGGTGATCAGTGACCAGAGTGTCCCTCAGGGGCCTGTACTGGGACCAGAGTTATTTCATATCTTCATTCATGACACAGACGAAGGAATTGAGTGCACCCTTGGCCAGTYTGCAGATGACACCAAGCTGAGTGGTGCAGGTGAAGGGGGGGATGTCAGTCAGAGGGACCTGGACATCTCGAGAACTGGCTCATGGGAATCTCGTGAAGTTTCACAAGACCAAGTGCAAGGTGCTGCTCTGAATCAAGTCCAAGCCCAACTTCAGAYTGGGGGGGGAATGGTTTTGAGAGCAGCCCTGCTGAGGAGGACTTGGGGTGGTGGGTGAGAGGCTGAACATGCCCTGGCTGTGTGCACTGGGAGCCCAGAAAATTCTGTGTGCTGGGCTGCATCCAAAGCCCTGTGGGCAGTAAGGAAGGGGGGAATTCTGCCCCTCTACACCACTCAGGTGAGACTCACCTGCAGAGCTTCATCCAGCTCTGGGGTCCCAGCATAGGAAGGACATGGACCTGATGGAGCAAGTCTAGAGGAGGTCCTGGAGATGATTAGAGGGGTGGAGCACCTCTGCTGTGAGTAAAGGCTGAGGGAATTTGGAGCGTTCAGCCTGGAGATGAGAAGGCTCCAGGGAAAACTTAGGGCCCCTTTCAGTACCTAGAGGGAGCCTACAGGAAAGATGGAGAGAGATTATTTACAAGGTCACATAGTGACAGGATAAGGGGTAACAGCTTCACATTACCAGGGAGCAGGGTTAGATGGGATCTTGGGAAGAAATTCTTGGCTGTGAGGGTGGGGAGGCCCKGGCACAGATTGCTTGGAGAAGCTGTGGCTGCCCCATCCCTAGAAGTGTTCAAGACCAGGCTGGATGGGGTTGGAGCAGCCTGGTCTAGTGGAAGGTGTCCCTGCCCATGGCAGGGAATTTGGAATGAGATGATCTTTGAGGTCTGTTCCAAGCCAAACCATCTTGTGATTCTGTGATTCTACTTCCTGAAGACCCCAACAGAACCTTAAAGCATTTTCTCGTTTACTTTTTTTTTTTTTTTTAATAGCTAAAGTTTTTTCCATCCTATGTGTAATAGTCTGGTCTTTGGAGTCATTGTATCCTGCTGTGTCTCGGAGTGGCTGCTCACCTGCCTCTGGCCTCACTTCTGAGGCCTTTTCCTGCCATTTCTCACCACGGAGAACTCCACCTGCAGCTTGCACATTGAGCTACCTGTTCTAAATGTATTCCTTARCAGTTCATTTCCTAGTCTGGGATTTTGAACATTCTCCTGGTCTACAGCCATATTTCCATATTCTTTCAGTTAAGCTTATAAACCCATCTGACCTGCAAAAAATGCATAAAACGATAAGAGGATAAGAGAGAATTTATCCTTCACACACTATTTTAAAGTATTTTTTTTCAACATTTGTTTACATTTTTCAGTGAGTGATAGAGAGGAAATCAAAGGAATGCCACTTGGGTTCCCTCCCAAGGGAACAGAGGTGAAAGGTCACCATGGGTTGATAATTGAAGAATGATTYATTTGATCTATAAACTGTCACCTGCCCAAAACAGTTGTCATTCTGCAGTGCCATGGGGCCTCTTCCTGCCTGAGCAAGTAAACAGCAGAAAGGTCTAAAAGCTCTTTGTCAGTAGACAAATGAATGAACAGAGGGTTGAGGAAGAGGTGGAAGGATGTCAGGTGTTGKGTGCAATGGGTGGAGCACTGCTGAGTGACTTAAAACACCTAATTGTATAGGAAGGCAGCAGAATATCTCTGTATGTCCTGTCCTCTCAGGCCATTGGATTGGAGGATTGAAGCTCAGCTGCATATCCATGTTAAGAGAAGAGGAGGATTTTCCCAAGAGRGTTTTGATGAATTCAGAACAACGCCTCATAAACCTTCTTAATGAACTATTTGCTGGCTGTTTGGCCTCTGTGCTTAATTGAATTGATCTGCAGCTGGGAGAGCAGTCTGATAGTAAGGCAAGAAAGGCACAACTGGAATGATACAAAAGGGAAGAGAAGAGGAAATACAAGTCTCACAGAAGCTTCCCCACTATCAAACCCGACATGGCCAAAAGCAAGGGACAAAGAGATACCTGAATAAAGCCTAAAGTGGTCCAAAAGTATAGATGGGGAAAAATGAAGCTGAGACGGGCAGCATGATGTGCCACCAAATTGTGCTGACTCTGCAAAGGAGGAGATGCTCCACTGTCAGCACTGCCTTCAAACTCTTCCAGCCTGYGGTCCAGAGGGGCCCCTCCAAAATCACAGTGACAATCCTTTTGGTTGCACACCTAAAAGAAAACATGCGCTTTACAGGGTGAAAAATAAATCCTGAGGTGGGCCTGTGTTCGTCTGGGGAATAGCACAGCAGAGAAAGGCTGGGTGAAATCCATCTCCCAAGATAAGTTTGTTACTCTGCTTTAGCTGCCACTCTAGTAATGTTCAACCTGTTGGGTGCAAAGGTGACAGTCTGATGCCCTTGGTCATGGGCTGCCGTGGGCTGGGTGGCTTGTACTGATCTGTTGGTGTTTGCTATGTTGGCAGTGGGAATTCCCAATCCACCACTGAGGTCATGGTCATGTTAGAAAGTTCTAAAAATGCAGCAGGGAAAGAGGACAGTATATTGAAGGTGAAATATGGTTGTAGTYGTCTTTTTGCAGCTTAAAAGGAGGGCTTTTTGCATTTCTCAAGCCATTTYCACCAAAACTGAAAAACACTTTTGTACTCTTTATTAATTGCAGAGCAACTGTGCTCTTGTAAATTCTGTTTCTGCCATGACAGCATTCACAAATATGTTCAAAATGAAATTTTCACCTTCAGTTTTAAAATTACAGGTTTTCCTGCAAGATAGGCCCATGACTCCCTCAGTTGCACATTTATTCTCCCTGTTCAGGCAGGACTACTCAGCTCCTGCGTTGCTTGTTTCTCATTCATAGTCTGTAACAGCTAAAAACGTCTCAGGTGGKGCAGTGAGGGTGTGGCCCATAAAACCACTCTGTCACTCCCCTCCCCAGCAGGGCAGGGCAGAGAAAATCTACCGAAAGTCTGATGGATCAAGATAAGGGCAGAGAGAGATCATTCAGTCACTACCGTTTCAGGCAAAACAGGCTTGATTTGGGGAAATTGGTTTAATTTATTATCAATCAAATCAGAGTAGGATAATGAGGAAAAAACCCCAAATCTTAAAACATTTTCCCTGTATTCCCATCTTCCTCCAYTCTTCCTGAGTTCAGTCAGGGCTCAGTTTGACTGGCATGGAGTCCTGCAGCTGCTGCAGGTGGATCTCTGCTCCCCCCTGCCCTCCAYGAGCTGCAGGGGCACAGCTGCCTCACCATGGGCTGAGCTATCAGCTGCCAGGGAATCTCAGCTCTGGCACCTCCTGCCCCTCCTTCTGCACTGATCTTGGACGCTGCAGGGCTGTTGCACTCACATGTTCTCACTCTGTCCAGCTGAAGTTGCCCAGTATTCTTTACYTTCCTGAATGCTTTGTCTGAGAGGTGCTCCCAGTGTGGCTGATGGGCTCGGCCTTGGCCAGCGATGGATCTTCCTTGGAGCTGCCTGTCATTGGCTCTGCCAGACATGGAGGAAGTTTCTGGCATCTTTGCACAGAMGCCACCCCTGTAGCCTCTCTCCTATCAAAACCTGGCCACACAAACCCAATACAGGCTCGTTGTCAAAGARCCTGAATATCCCCAGAGCAGAGGGAAGACTTCCCCCAGGAGAGCTGCCCTGATTTTGGGTCGTGTTGCTTTGTGGGTGTGCACTCASTCTGTGCCTCTGGCGTGCCTTGAAGTGCTGCAGAAGTGAGCCTGTCTCTTGTTGCATGTTAGTTTGGGGTTAGAACCCTTCTCTCCAGGAGAGAGCAGGAAGCCAGCATTGCTCCAGTGACTTTGAGAACACTGATGGCAAGGACATAACTTTTGTTGACCAAGCTGAAGGAAAGCAGACCTCAGATCCTTCCGGTTACAGCTTGACAGACTGCCAGTAACTTTTCTTACTGGCCCTCAGCAATAATAAAGGCAACAGATGGTTGCCAGTCCTCCCACTATTCTGCTGTAGCGTTCACACTAACACCCACACAGATCTGGTCATCTACAATAATACTTGTCTGGGAGGGGCAGGTACCTTGGAAGTGATGTCAGAAAAAAAGATCCACCTGTGAAAATGTTTTGCCAATGTTAATTTCTGAAAAGTAGGGTTTATATAAGACTAAGTGCAGCCTGTGTGGTACAAAATGTGCCATTTCAATCGCATTTGTAATGAAAACAGAGTGAGCATGCCTTTTTAATAAGCTCTCTCTGACTCCACCCAATTTACATTCAGTASCAATGATGGATGCAAGAAGGATGAAGTGTTGTGTTGTGGAAGTTGGTTTTCACAGTATTTGAGGGAACAAGGAAGAAAAATGGTATAAGTGAGCAACAAACACTGCTGTGAAGAGCTGAGGGTAGCCAGAGCAGGATCTGTGAGGACAGTCATGGGTGAAAACCAAGATAATCCCTGTACTGCTGACCCAGGAAYGGTGCTTGACTTCTGAGACTGCTTTTGAGGGACAAATTTACACTTTGTCCACTCTCCTAGTCAAAGGATACTTAGGTGTTTTTGACTTAGCCCTTTGCCATCGAGCTTTTTTCTCACTAGAGTTGTTCATAAGAGCTGCCCTGATATACATCAAATCTGCAGAAAGAGGCAGATTTATATTAATAAAATGATTCCATGACAGATGCTATGAAAGGACATTGACTGCATACAAGTAGTGAAAACAGCGGGCTGTCTCTTCATTCATTCAATTATTTAATTTTATTCAAGAATTTCTTTCTCCAAACAAGCATGTCTTGATTTGAAAGACAGGTGTCTGCCAAGGGAGAAAAATTCTGATTGCAAAGTAGATAACATTAATATTATCATTTTAAGCTATTGTTATGTCTTGGCTAGAAAGACAGGTGTCTGCCAAGGGAGGTGGGAACCTCCCTTGAACGGAGAATATGACACCCTTCCCTCTGAAGGGAAATTAAGGGGCTTTCAGGCGAAGATATAGGAAAAGGAATAGCAGTTCTTTACTAGTATATATAAAAAGGCAAACAGCAAAAACAGCAACCAACAACAACAAAAGCAGAGCAGTAGCCTTCTCTCGGCTGTGGCACTTTTCACTTTGGTGCAGTTCTGATCTGTCCTAGGGTGACATTATGATGCTTGTATCCCCATTCATGTGTTCTGTTTATGCTGGATATTATGTTCTGTGCTTTCAAGACTGGCTCTGAAGAGTGAAAGTTTTGTTTTGGTTTTGCTATCAGCCGCTCCCCCACGGCCGGTGGGACACAGAGACAGGGCAGTACATAGTGCTGCTTTTGCTTTTCGCTTTGCTCTTGCTTCTGCTTTGCTCTCGCTTTTTGCTTCTGCTCATTAGTTAGTTTAGCTAAGCAGTCCGAATTTTTTCCTGGACTGTTTCTCCTTTCCCTTTTTTTGGACCTACTCGAACCTGCTCCGGACTGGGACCTTGGAAACACCAAGAGTTTGCACCTTGTGGCTGCAGCAGCTGCCCCAGCGCCGGAGGGACTGAGAACAGAGCGACCACCCCCAAGAGAGACTTTCTGAACTTGTAATCTTTTTCAGAGCGGTGAAAGAGTGCTGTCATCCAGTATTGTTCATTCTGTGTGCTGGGGGGAGTGCTTTGCCTGTTACATAAACAGGTTCTTTCCACTTCTCTCCGAGGAATCCTTCCCGAACCGCTTTCGGGGAGGTGCCGTGTGGGTGTGCTCGCTGGAGGGGCCCCCTTTGGAGATTCTCTCCCAAATTTGCCCTAAACCAGGACACGGTCACGGCCGGCAGGGGCGCAGGGGCTCCCCCGCGGCTGCAGGGGGCGCTGTGGCGCGGGCTCGGCCGTGTCTGCAGGAAGGGATGGAGACGGAGCTTCCCTCGCAAACCCCGAGAGGCAGCCGATCCAGTGTCCCCTGTGGATAGCGAAAGGAGCTGTGGCAGGAACCTGGAAAGCAGCAGGCTGGAATGGCAGGGCGGGCTCACCCGGGGCAGCGAGCAAGAGGCAGCAGAAACTGCAGCTGTGGCTGGAAGCTCGCAGCAGGCGGGGGGTGCAGGGCCACAGCGCAGCAAAAACCCACAGCGGGGGCTGGGCAGCGGCAGCCCGGCTCTCCAACACGGCAGGGAGAAGCTTCCTGAGAGGGAGAAAGGGCTCGGCATCCCGGGTTTTCCCCTGAGGCACCACAGCAGGGGTGAAAGTGCTTTTTTGGTGAGGTAGGGTGTTCATGAGGCCCCAGTGCAATGGCCGCTCACCCACGGCAGGTGACAAACCGGGCAGGGCTCGGCCAATTCCGCCCCCTTTCTTCCCCCGGCAGCGCTCGCCCTCCCTTCTCTCAAACCGGGAGAGCAAGGAGAGCCAGCAGCCCCCCCCGATTCTCGAGGTATCTCTGCTCCTCCGAGAGAAACCCTAAGAGAAGAGAGCAGGCAGCTGCACTGTGCTCGGGCTAACTTCTTTTGTCTCTCCTAGGTACCCCGTTGTTACTGTCTCCTGGCAACAAAATGGGATGTGAAAAACGCCAATCACTTGCTTTTAAAATTTTAAAAGTTTAGTAGTAATAAAATGGTTATAAAAATAGTAATACAATTAGAGTAATAATAATTTGGACAATTTGGATTAGGACAATATGGGGCCATAGAAACAAAGAGTTACGGACAGTCCTTTTTCTGTGCAGCATAAGCCCGAAAAAGGACACACATTAACAGAGGATGAACCCTGAAAAGCAATAGCCTGTTGCATATTCATACATCTCATACATGATGCATAAATTCCATTCAAACACAGGATTCTGTCTGGTCAGTGTCAATTTCTTCCTCAGAATCCTAACGGTGTCATCGTGCCCAAGGGAGGCGGGAAAACGTTCGTTTCTCCTGATAATGGGGCAATACATTTTCTTTCTCTGAAAGCTTTAGGTGTCCTGTGACTGCTATCTGGTGCAAGTCCTCTCTTTAGAAAAAAATACCCTACATATCATAGTTTCTATTTTAACATTTTGTTGTAACCTAAAACTGCATTTAACACACTATTTAAGAGAATTAATACAGCATAACTTTCTAACATAACACATATAATATTCATTTTAATATTTGCAAAAAGCCAATCATAAAATACACATTTTTCACAGAGAGAAACTTCCCTAAGAGAAAGAAAACAAAAGGAAAAATCCTAACCTCCAGCGAAGCATAAAATAATGATCTTATATTCCAGGTTCAAGACAAACCAAAGGGGAGACTGAACTGGGTTACAAAATGAAGAAAACACTTCTCCCTCAGGAACTGAGTAATTAAGAGTTGAAAATAATTGAAGGTAGTGTCAGTATTAGTAGAAAGTACCCTGTGTTCCTGCTCTGTTCATACTCTTCTCGAGATACCTGCCTGAGACTGGTGGGGGAGCTGGGGCTGGATGGACTCTTGGACTGACCCTGCACAATTATTCTGAACTTGGTACAAAAAATGCAAGACAGAAATGCAACACCGTTTCCCCAGCTCCTACGAGTCAGAAACTCTGTTATTGTCCTGCCCAGATCACAATGTGAACAAGACCTTGGAAGAATAGGTATTCCATGTGTGTAGTGATTAACTTGGGCTCTGGGAGACCCAAGTACATCTCCTCTGTGCCACAGGAGAGTGAAGGAAAGAGATTTTCAACTTTTTGCCGTGCAAATTAGTTATTTTTGGAATTAATATTTGCATTTGGTGCTGTGAAATCCATGTCTCCTGAAAGGAGAACTCTACTAAACCACTACTGATCAACTCCTTCCCTTTTGGTGGAACTTAGCATTTCTGTTCTCCTTAGGAATCCTTTTCCTGCTGTATACAAGCAGGAAAGTCATCCTTAAGTAGGTCACTGGCTTGTCAGGAACTTGGTCTTCTGTGTGGGTTAAAGGGAAGAAGTTAGTCCTATTCCTGGGACTACACCTCAAATTCATTTGAATGTACAACAAATAAACTTCAGCTTTGGTTGGTTGCCTCAAAAKAAGAGAACAAGCTTTTTCTTTTCCCTTCTAATGGAAAAAAATGCAGCAGGAATATTTAAACATTAAAGAAATGCAGAACAACTTTGCCTTAATAATGTTAAGCCTCACCTAAATTACAGCTGTAAAGAAGGGGTTTGGGTAACAAGGAGATCCTTTCATGGGGAAAAACCCAACCATCATTCATTTCTCCTCTGGGAGTAGCCAGGCAGGTACTCACAGGCCAAGTGTGCAAGCGGCAGCGATGCATCCTGCTAGCAGGGATCTTAAGGGATGTCACAGACCTTTTCTCTGCTTAAAAGAGAAGGGTATCCTTAGAGGATATTCAGTAAAATATAATTAGTCAAAGTTCTTTCAAAAAAGATTTTGCTATTCAATAAAATAGAATTATTCAAAAGGTTTTTAGAAGATTTGACAAAATAATACTGTGAATTTGAAAAAATAAGTTTTCAATAAATTCTGCATTATTTTACTATGCTGAAAGTTTTCTTCCCCCAAAATGAAGGAAAAAGGAACAGAAAAAGCCCCATTCTAAAACAAAAACGAGCTGCTAGGTCCTAAAAAGCAAGTGAGTGAAATAAGTGATTGAACACAGTATCACGGAAGGGTTGAGGTTGGAAGGGACTTTAAAGATCATCTCATTCCATCCCTGGGAATTAGACTAGGTTGCTGCTAAGCCCTGTCCAACCTGGCCTCATCCTATCAAAAAGGTTTAACTGAAATCTCAAGTTGTGAACCACATAAATAAACTATTATATCTTAAAAACAAACAAACAAACAACCCCAGTGGCTTGTATATATGAAACTGAATAAAGCTAAAAATGAGATGGAAATTATTCCATTACAGACCACTGTATCAAAATCAGAAATGAGCTGTGCCCTCTGTGTGTGTTCATGAGTGGAGAAATACAAGAGAGGACTCTGAAAGGGAAAATTGAATTCTTGTAACAATTTACATGACAAATATGTGCTGATTAGTACATGGACTCATTAAACTGTTACATTTTTTCCCCCCACATAAGATATTACTGGGACAAAAGACTTATCAGCATGTACATGTAAAAACTAGTGAAAGAAGCAGATGAAAATATTCTTGCTCCATACTGAGAGGAATAGTGGATTTGTCTTTACAAACAAGCTGTGGGTCTGCTGGTAGGTAAAACTAGCACTGGGAGATAAAAGAAACAATGGGAAGGATTMCACTGATTGATGAATGGAAAAAGACATTTGGTTTTACAAATAAACTTTAGGTTTGCTGATAAATGAAATTAGGCATTGAAAGATGAAAGAAACAATGGGGAAGAAAACCCCCTAAATTCCGTAAGAATTAAAAATTAAAAGGGAGGGTTGTACATTAGAGGGAAATCTTCAGGATAAGGTGTATCGGGGAGTCTGTACCTCTYAAGTACYTCAGGCAATGGGGAAAGAGAGAAGGGAAATCAGGATAAAAAGGAGGCTGCATCCTCCAAAAATTTGAGAGATCCCAGGGRAATGCCCCATGGCCTCTCCCTTTATTYGAATAAAGTCAGAAAGGACTCCTCTGTCTCCTTTTTGGACATAAACCTCTGCTGTTTGTGGAGTAATTTTCCTAACAGTCACAATTATTGTGACTGGCACCATTCTGGCAGCTGAGACCTGTAGTGCTGTGGCAGGCAGTGTTCAGAGTGCTGCAGCCTTCCTGAAGAGGGGTCTTGGAAAAGACACCTCAGGGGTACAGGCGTGTCTGTGCTCATGCTGGGTGATCTCAGTTCTTCTGTGATCCAGGTGATCCAGAAGAAGAGATGGTGGTCTTTGTGTGAGGTTCCAAAATGAGCCTTTATTGAGCTTCTTCCTCAAAGGGATCCAGGGAGAAAAGAGCCACTCAGGTAGGGGATGCAAGGGTTTATAGAGGGATCTCAAGAGGTGGGACAGAACACAGGAACAAATGGGATGAGGGCACAGAGGCAGAGCAAAGGGGAAGGACCAGTGGGGTAGAATAAATCAACATACACTTACAAATGTAGAGAGCATTTTGAGCAGACACTGGATAGAAGCAAGCTGAACAACCCTGCATACGTGCCTGATGGCAGAGACATTCTGCCCTTGGGCAAACAATATAAAGAAGTTTGCTAAGATGTACCCAAGGAAAAGGGATGTGAAGCAGAATGTTCTGAGGATATAAAGAGAAGATATGGGGCAAGTTGTTCTGCTGACACTATGCTACGTGACCAAAAATATGTTAGCTCTWTGTCTTATACATAGTACTTTGTAACCAATCAAATGTGTTCTCCTGACTCTGAACCCTGCATTACCATATAAATGTACCCTCAGATTTGCAATAAATTGAGCATTGATCATTACCTCCATGAGGATTGATGTCTGACTCTGGGGGCTCCTCTCTATCCCTCTCTTTCTCCCCCTCACGCCCTCTCCCTCATATTCTCTCTTTATACAAAGGACTCTGGGGGCAATTTTCTTGCTCTCCCTAGGCACAAGGGCTGTAGCTCAGGGGTTGTCCCTCCAGGGGAGTGCAGCAGGCTTTCTCTTTGCCACTTCTCTGGCCCCCACATGTAGGGTCCAGGCCAGGGGGGAGTGCACTGTACCTGCCCTGTCCCAGTCCTTGTCTTGATGTGCTGACCATGGTCTGCAGCTTCATGCACTTGCACACCTGGAAGACCCCAGCGTGCAGAGCTGCCTCCAGCTGCAGGGCCCCCAACACAAGAAGGACATGGAGCTCCTGGAGTGAGTCCAGAGGAGGCCGGAGAGATGGTCTGAGGGCTGGAGTCCCTCTGCTCTGGAACCAGGCAAGAAGAGCAGGGGGTGTTCAGCCTGGAGAAGAAAAGGCTCCAGGGAAACTTAGAGCCCCTATCAGTGCCTAGAGGGCTGCAAGAGGGCAGGAGAGGGACTTTGGACAAGGGCTTGGAGGGACAGGACAAGGGGGAATGGCTTCCCACTGCCAGAGGGCAGGGTTAGATGAGATATTGGGAAGAAATTCTTGGCTGTGAGGGTGGTGAGGCCCTGGCCCAGGTTGTCCAGAGAAGCTGTGGCTGCCCCAWCCCTGGATGTGCTCAAGGCTAGGTTGGTCAGGGCTTGAGCAGCCTGGTCTAGAGGGAAGTGTCCCTGCCTGTGCCAGGGGGAATGGAACTGGATAAGCTTTGAGGTCCCTTCCAACCCAAACCCTTCTGTTATTCTATGATTTTATGAAGACAGTGAGAGCTGGCATCCCTGGCAGCCCATGGGGTGTGCAGCAACCTTGGGCTCCGTGCTTAGCCCTGCTTTGTTCATGCAAGAAACAGCTTATTGCTTAAGCTGAAAGAGCTGGGCATGCCATTTATTTTCATGCTTTCCAGTAATTTGAGGTTTCTGTGTCAGTCATTTTTGAGTACTTTGTGGCTGATGCACCAGCACCTTATTGGTGCGTTTACCCAGAAACAGCAGAAGATGGAAAGTCATGTGAGGCTKTGGAGGACTCAGAGCAAGAGGGAGGTGAAGAAACAAACCAGTCACAATTAGCTACCAGGAAGCAATTAGGAACAATAATGTTTATTCCCAAGCAAGTGTTTTAAAGGTGTAGTGTCCAAATTATCTTTATGCTTACTTCAGTCATATTTGAAGCATTTGAACTGTTGAAGTGTGTGAAAAATGCGTATTTTATGATTGGATTTTCGCAAATATTAAAATGAATATTACATGTGTTGTGTTAGAAAGTTATGTTGTATTAATTTTCTTAATTAGTGTGTTAAATATAGTTTTGGGTTATAACATAATGTTAAAATAGAAACTGTGCTATGTAAGATACTTTTTTTCTAAAGAGAGGACTCGCAGTGAGATAGCAGCCACAGGACACCTAAATCTTTCAGAGAAAGAGAATTTATTGCTCCATTATCAGAAGAAATGAACTTCTTCCTGCCTCGCTCAGCCCTGAAGATGCGATCAGGATTAAGAGGAAGAAGTTGACACTGACCAGATAGAATCCTTTGTTTGAATGGAATTTATGCATCATGTATGAGATGTATGAATATGCAACAGGCTATTGTTTTTAAGGGTTAATCCTCTGTTAATGGGGGTCCTTTTTTGGTCTCATTTTTCCCCAGAAAAAGGTACCTGGACTGTCCATAACTCTTTGTTTTTATTGTCTCGTATTGTCCTGAATCCTAATTGTCCAAATCTTTATTACTCTAATTATATTGCTATTTTTATAACCATTTTATTACTATTAAACTCTTAAAATTTTAAAAACAAGTGATTGGTGTTTTTCACAAGTGGATGTTACAGCATTGAGGAACACATTGGTTCCTGCTGAAGTGACCTCAATCAGGCAGAGACCATTCCTGCTTTTCCCAGGGCAATGGTTTGGACAACCAGCCAGTGGTGCAGAATGGTGATTTTTATTACCACATCATTAAAACTCTGTGTTCAGGAGGTTTTTTTATGGACATGAACTGATGTAGCATCATGGTTTTGTTGCAGGTATTAGCTTTAAAATGAAAGAGGATAGGGCTACATTAGGATAGTGCCCGGTGGGCACAGGCAGGATCTGGAGATCAGAAACCTCCTGGAAGTGAACAAATGACTCTGCAGCTATTGACGTAGGCTCAGGAGCTTTAAAGCGTACACCACATTGCAAAAGGCCAAAGTAGTGTTACTCAGACTAATCCAGGATTTCCCTTAAGTACAAGAACACAGAGCAATTATGCATTAGAGAAGGATTAATGAGTATAATGGGTAATCAGCATGGAAACAGAGAAATCCAGAGACAGAGCACAGTTGTAGATGGAGTTTTCTTGGCAGCTGTGGGATTACCTGGCACTTCCCATGCTAAATCAGCTCACTGCTGCAGGCTCTTGCATGTGCTTACACCATTTTTTAATCATTACATTTGACACCACAAAAACTACATCAAAGGGAGACTTGAGTGGAGCCAAGTATTTCTTGTTTGTGTCCTTTGCAGATTTATCTGCCCATGGGCAGCTCCAGGGTTAAAATTTGCTCTTAAGTGTGACAGGCCTGGGCTGAGTAGAGCTGATTGACTTGTACAGTTTGTACATCCAGCATGTTAATTACTGGTAGCAGTTGGATAGTGGGTAATCTGAGGAGGGTATTCCTAAAGTCACAGGATCACTGAAGAGTTTGGGTCATCCTTTAAAAGGTCATCCAGTCCAACACCCCTGCCATGGTGTCTCGGCTTAGAGACAAATTTTAGGAGAAAACTGCCCTGAAATGAGTGTTCCGTCCAAAGAGAAGGGCTTCAATAATCCCTTTTTGCYGATGAGAGGACTGAATACCCGTGGATGAAAGTGAAAAATAAAGTTAAACTGTTTATTAACAAAGCAAGATACCTGCAAAGCATAGGGGGGAAAAAGCACCTCATTGCGTGGCCGGGATGCAAAGATGGCAGCTGCCCTTCTTTGTCTCAGGGGAAGGAGGAGGAAAAAGAGTTCACRCAGCAGCTGGGAACCTGCTGRATTTCTGGTGTGGTTCTTCTCCTCACAGCAGGCGAAGTTGGTGGAGTTGAATGTCCCTTCTTTCACTGTCTCAGTCTTTCCCAGGATTTGGATTGTCTGTGGCCGCTCTGCCAGGCTCCTTGATCGAAGAAAAACAATAAACTGAGACAGTTCAGGGAAATAAAAACTGCTGAAAGGATTTTTAAGAGCTGTAATGAGAGATGCGGGACTCCAGGCAGCTCTCCAAAATGCAGTTTATTGTATCCAAGAGTTACAGCAGTCCAGGGTCATGGGTGACAGAGCCTGTGCCCACAGCTGTCAGCTCCAGCTGCAGGCAGGCCTGGAGACCCTTTGGTTTTGGTTACAWTGCATTAKATACTTTTCTTTGCTGAGCATCTTAATACAGAAGAASCAATCTATACCTTAACTTTTACCTATAGCCCATCACAACTACCATGATTACCATATTCATGTTACTATTCTCCAGTCACTAAAAGTTAGTACATTACAGTTTAAGCTAGAAGTTGCTTTTCAGTTTTCTTGCAGGGGAAAATTCTGAGACATTTTTTCTACTTGCAACATTGGCAGACTTGTTTGCTTGTGCTATTTTTCTGCTTGGTAAAAACATCTTGTTTGAGGTGGGTTTCTCCTTTGCTCTAAGTCATAAAAACCCCTTCTAACTAACTACCCTTTGCTTCCTTGGTTATCCAATAAAACTGGCTCAGCAATTCTTTCCTTCTATATCAAAACTTGTTTCCATCTCTATTCTTTCATCAGACTCTACATTTAAAAATCTTTCTGCTAAGCATACATATCTGTGAGACTTGCTTGTCAAACTTTTATCCTTCCCAACAAGGATTTGCTGGTGAAAAGCCTCCAGGCCAGGGAAAGGAAAACCCCAAAATWCCAGAACTTTCTTGCCTAAATTGGTGAAATTGATCTGGCAAAGGCAACGAAGTAACAATTCGTGCAGCCACTGACCACGCCAGAGAGAGAGATTGAACAGAGCCCGCGCCTGCGGTTCCTGGGCTCCAGCCCTGCCCCCTGGTTCATCTAAAATACACAGCAGCTATTTCTGGGCATAAAGCAGATGATTAGGGAATAAAGTATCATCATAAAATCATCCCAAGACACATGGGCAGAGACACCCTCCACTAGACCAGGTTGCTCCAAGAGATATCCAGCCTTGAACACTTGCAGGGATGGGACAGCCACAGCTTCTATGGACAACCTGTTCCAGTGCCTCTCCATCCTCACAGGGAAGAAATTCTGCCCAATATCACATCTAACCCTGCCCTCTGGCAGTGGGAAGCCATTCCTCCTTGTCCTGTCMCTCCAGGCCCTTGCCCAAAGTCCCTCTCTCTTATTCATGAATCCTTCTCTTAGCCCACTTAGGGCCCTGGCAGGGGCTCTGAGGTCTCCCTGGAGCTTYCTCTTCTCCAGGCTGAACACCCCCAGCTCTTCTTGCCTGGTTCCAGAGCAGAGRGGCTCCAGCCCTCGGATCATCTCTCTGGACTCACTCCAGCAGCTCCRTGTCCTCCTTGTGCTSGGGGCCCTGGAGCTGGCTGCATTCTTTTCCTCCCAGCAGGTGTTGTTCAGTGGCAGCATCATCCCCTCTCTGACAAGGTGAGTGTACACTAACACTGTCCAGGTGGCATTCCTGAGCTGCAGATTTGTCACCAGCWGGGAGATGGAAATGAGGAAGGCATGTTAGCATTCCCCTTGAATAGTTCCTAGGTGCTTTGGTGGTAGAAAAGAGGAGGAGGGTTTGCTATCTCTCAGAAAGACAACTTTCTAAATGCTTTGGCTTTTGCATGGCTAAAAAGATGCTATTGCTAAAAGTCATTTTAAGCATAGTGACTCAGCTATCTCTTGAACAAATAGCTTATTATTATTATTATTATTATTATTATTATTATTATTATTATTATTATTATTATTATTATTATTATTATTATTATTATTGTTACCATATTTGTTATTATTATTGTTATAAATTTTCCTCTTGCCCTGGTAGGTTCTCAGTAGATTCCATGAAACTGCAGCAATTTATAAAACTGCGTGAGTGCTGATAAGTAATTTTTTTTCATCTGAATGCTTCATACTGTTATCAGGAGGCAGCATCTCTGAATGTCACTCCTTATTTTGTTCACCTAATGCAATCACATTGCACTGGCATAGGCAAGGCTGTTGCTATAAATATTCCACACTGAAAGGTACAAAAATAACATTTTATCTCAGCTCTGTTGAAAGCAGGAACAGCAATGACAAAATCCTCACAAACTTCAAAAGCATTCATATAAATCAAAGCAAATATACTATTTTTTTTAACTAAGGTGTTTCTGAAAACAACCTTATCAGTCATACCCCATATCAAATGATATCAGAGCAAACTCATTTCCTTTGAAAACATGGAAACTGAGTTTCTCAACAGAAAAGAAGCAGCAGAGATATGCATTTTGGCATTGCTAAAGCATTTTTTTTTGGTATATTATTTAAGTAAACTGTGGTAGTAGAATTTAGATTTGCCATAGGATTTAGATTCACTATGAGGTGAATACTAAAAAGAGACAGAGAGAGCAGCTGTTGATCTTTATTGCCAAGATGCAAAGATGCATTAAATGAAGTGCTTTTGCTCTGGCTCTGTTTGCTTCCCAGAGCTGGGGATAGCCCTGCTCCATTTCAGGGGCAGTTCCTTTTTGGTTATTTTTTTATGTTGGYAAGAGTCAGAAAGTGAGGATTATTCAAGGAGGAATTTTATACAGAGATGTCTGAAGTGGATGCAGTAAAGTTGACAGGCTCCTGTATACTCTCTGTCTTGGTTTAAAAGACAGGTGTCTGCCAAGGAAGGTGGGAACCTTCCTGGGATGGAAAATA
>JACDOX010000190.1:1000897-1049172 GCA_014549065.1 Cardinalis cardinalis | reverse complement strand
TTTTTATTTTCTCTGTCTGGTGTCCCATGTGACATCCTGGTGATGGCAGCAGCAAGTGGGCTCCTGCAGGCACCCAGGAATGCTTCCTCTGGAGAGAGGGAGGGGATTGGTGGTCCTGGGTTTCSCCTGAGGCACCCAAGCAGATGGTAAGGGTCCTTCCCAGCACCCTTGAAATGTTCCAAGCTTCCAGTTCAAGGGCCACTCCTGTGAGCAGAGGCTCACCCACAGTAAGGAGAAGCAGTGAYGGACAAACAACTCCACAGCAGCAGTGAATCCTCTCTGCAGAGGCAGTCCAAAACCACAACTGTCTCCCCTCCCATCCCAGAGGGAGAGAGAGAGCTGAGCCCAGTYCCTTGACCCCCAGCCAAGTCTTGGTTAATGCCCCTCTCCAACCTCTCGTGATATCTCTGCACTTTCCAAGAGAAAACTCCCCAGCCAGTGAGCTCACTCCCCAGCTAAGAGACTGCACCCCTTCCCTCCTCCTCCCCATCCTTTCTACATCTTTTTTCTTTTTAGTATTGTCATTCATAATCTCTTAGGCAACAAATGGGAGGAAAATTCCCTGAGAGAAAGGAAAAAAAAAAAAAAGAAAGAAATTAACTTTCAACACCCTCCTAATAGAAACTCTAGATAATTTGAAAAGCGTAGCAGCCAAATGTAGATAGGAGCTAGCCTGGGGAGATGGACCAAGGAGAATGGTCTCAGGGGCAAGGGGGAGGAGGGRAGTGCTCTGTTGATCAGGTCAGGTTGAAGAGGAGCTCTCTCATCTCAGACACAGCATCATCCCTGCTCTGGAAAGTCAGGTCACCCTCCCCAGATATGGGAGCAGTGACATTTCAAATCAGAGGTATGCAGGGAAGAGCAATGATTTCATGACATTTCAGTTCAGGTCTGAACTGAAGGGCTGACACTGAAAGACCCTGTGAGATGCCCAGCTCTCCCCAGGCATTGCACAGATTTCTGAGGAAGAAATGGGGAAGAAAGCCACTAAGCCAGGAAGCTGCAGTAAAGCCTGGTTTGGGAATGGCTTCCCAGTTGTTCCTGGGCTCTCTGGGGTTCAAATAATAAGGCTTTTCTTCTCTGTAAAAGAAAAAAGCCTTGCCCTCACTTCTCAGCTGTTTTCAGACTCTTACAGTGTGGTAAATGCACAGCAAAGGTCACAGAGCTCCCTGGGAGTGGAGGGAGGCAAAGGCAGAAGAGTATATGCAGATAGCACAGGGTTAAAGACACATCTCTGTGTCACCAGGTGCTGTACTTTTGGTGTAAATGGATGAAAAATGGTGCTAAACCACCAAGAGAATGATGAATTCCTTCTCCATACTCTGCTATGGCACATCCCAGTGCAGAAGCTGTGTAACAAGAGCACTGCTTGCAGGTACACTTCACAACCTGCAGCTTTACTTTTTTATATTTTAAAACCCCAATAAATCAAAATGTGTATCCTTCTACTGCAGGTGTTATGACATTTCCAGCCCAGATTTCCATTGCTTTTAAATTTAGAAACATCCCTGGAAACCTTTGTGTTTCCCTGCTGTGATGCTGCAGCGTCACAGTGTGAGCTGAGCAGGACTGCTCTGCCTTAAGGAGGGAGGTCTCCAGCCCACTCATCCTGATGACTCCAAACATTTCCAGGTGCAGACCCTCCTGCATGGAGAAATACAAGAGGCAAGACGACTTAGCCTTGTGTATGGCTTTTTTTTTCCATGTTGACTATGGAGGAGCTCAGCTGGAGAGCTTGGCGCTCTGAGGGATGAGAGGGGGAGACAACAAATGAGGGGGGTGTTGCTTGTGGCACTCTTCACAGACTTCTGAATGACCCCAGTGAGAACTGTGCCTTTTTTGGAGGGAAGGAGGTGCATCAGGGTACCCTTGGGTGCATTCTCCATGGCATGTGGTAGTAGGTGAGGCAAGCTTTCAACTCTTGCCTAGCAAAACAAATGTGTTTTGAAGTTCTTATGTTCAGTTGWGAGCCTGAAGGAGCCATGGAAGAAAGATTATCTGCTTTTACAAGAAATTAATGTAGAAAAATTCTGACTGCAAAGTAGATTACATTAATGTTATCATTTTAAGCTATTATGTCTTGGCTTGAAAGACAGGTGTCCKCCATGGAAGGTGGGAACCTCCCATGGAATGGAAAATATGACCCCCTTCCCTCTGAATTATTACAACAGTGGCAGCAAATCCTCAGGGCAGCAATGGTCCAGCACCAAACCCCACCTGTCTCTGCTCCAGTCCTGAGAGAGACAGAGAGAGAGAGAGAGGGGGACTGGAGCCAAGCCCAGTCTTTCACCCTCCAACCAAAATCTCCAGGTGTGAAAAACGCTAATTATTTGGTTTTAAAATGTTAAAAGTTTAATAGTAATAAAATGGTTATAAAAATAGCAATATAATTAGAGTAATAAAAAATTATGGACAATCTGGATTAGGACAATATGAGACAATAGAAACAAAGAGTTATGGACAGTCCGGGTACTTTTTCTGGGCAGCATAAGCCCGAAAAAGGACACCCATTAACAGAGGGTGAACCCTTAAAAACAATAGCCTGTTGCATATTCATACACCTCATACATGATGCATAAATTCCATTCAAACACAGGATTCTGTCTGGTCAGTGTCAGCTTCTTCCTCTTAATCCTGATGGCGTCTTCAGGGCTGAGTGAGGTGAGAAGAAGTTTGTTTCTTCTGACAATGGGGCAATAAATTCTCTTTCTCTGAAAGATTTAGGTGTCCTGTGGCTGCTATCTCAGTGTCAGTCCTTTCTTTAGAAAAAAAAAGTATATTACATAGCATAGTTTCTATTTTAACATTTTGTTATAACCTAAAACTATACTTAACACACTACTTAATAGAATTAGTACATCATAACTTTCTAACACAACACATATAATATTATTTTTAATATTTGTGAAAAGCCAATCATAAAATACGCATTTTTCACAGTCCATCCCCCTGCCATGGGCAGGAACACCTTCCACTACCCTACACTGCTCCAAGCRCTGTCCAGCCTGGCGTTGAACACTTCCAGGGGTGGGGCTGATCCACTCCAACGCTGAGCTAAAAGTCACCTCAGAGACTGATTCAGAGAGGTGAGTATTTGCTTTATTCAGTGCTGGGTACATGGGGATCACTCCTGCTGCCATGCACACCCAGCACTTAACACAGTACAATATATGGTTAAATTTCATGCATATTCATGACATTCCATGGTATAGGTGTGGTTATACAAATTGCTTCAAGGAAATAATTAATATAATTAGCATATGTGATGAGCCAGTGCACTGTTCTGTGGTGGTCCCA
The DNA here is from genome assembly GCA_014549065.1 of Cardinalis cardinalis. NCBI lineage: Eukaryota > Metazoa > Chordata > Aves > Passeriformes > Cardinalidae > Cardinalis > Cardinalis cardinalis. Next base: position 1,045,875 of record JACDOX010000190.1, on the reverse strand, counting down.
CTGAGGAAGGCTCTGAGTCTTCCTCAGCGGTCATTCCAATGAAGGCCATCAGTCTTCCTCACTTGCACTTTTCACTTTTCTTTCTGAGGCATGTGCAGTCCTTCACTGGCTGGTTTAATGTTTTCTGCTGACAATGGGTTTTGTTCCTCTTATTTTGGCAAGGTGCATTCTGTTTCTCTTATCTTGACAAAGCCAAGRTGCTTCTTTGGCTTGTGATTAATATTTGCGGACTCTTAATAGTTAACTCATGCTTACATGAGTTAACTATTGATCAGCTCCTTTCTTTGGGCAACTTRTGCCGGGTCTTCCCCACCATCACAGGGAAGAATTCCTTCCCAATACCACATCTAACCCTGCCCTATGGCGGTGTGAAGCCATTCCCCCTTGTTCTGTCACTCCAATGCCTTGTAAATTGTCTCTCTTCATCTTYTTGTAGGCTCCATTGAAGAAGCCTGAGCTTCTGGAATGGGGAGGAGAGGCAGAAGAGTAGAGTAAAACAGGGCAACCCCGATKATGGGGAGAAATGACATATCTGACTCCACTGATATCAGAAGGCTAATTAATTACTTTATTATACTATATTATTCTATACTATATTACATTACATCTAAACTGAATCTGCCCAAGCACTCAACTCAACTCAGCAGAATCTCGTGACTGTCAGCTGACAGTCCTGACACACACACACTTGCATTCAATTGGTCAATGAATCAAAACACACCAAAATCCAAGTACCAATTCCCTTCAGGTAAACAGTCTTCCACAATGCATTCTACTTGTTTTAAAACACAGGAGCAGTAAATGAGACAGGAATTGTTTTTTCTTTCTCTGAGGTTCCGAGCTGYRATYCCCAGAAATATCCTTGGGAAGTTKTGCCTGGCTTTTCTCTGTGAAGAGAAATGCGGCTACAGAAGGGGGACTGACATCCCCAAAGATGAGGTAGAGTAATTTAAGTGCAATAAGGRGTAATAGGCAAGAAAATCTGCTGGTTGGATAGAGAATAAGGTACTTTGCAGTGCTGTTCTGGCTAACACAATATTAGGGTATTGTAAGTATTTGGGGCTTTGTATTTTTCAGCAGAGTGCCTCTCGTGGTTCAGTCATGCCTGGAAAAACTGACACTCAGAGCCTGCAGCTTCTTCTGCTTGTTGTAATTCTTATTTTTTGTTTCATATGTAACTGAGATGAAGGTGTGGAGCCGAGAATGCATTATGGGAATGCAATGTTTTGTACAAGGCAGCTGAGTGACCCTGTGGATATTAGGACAACGTTATTGCTGCAGATAACAAATTATATTAGTTGGAAATGGTTTMTAGCTGCTAGGCAAAGTTATTATATTGTCAGATGTGATGATGCTAAAAAGTATTTAGCATCCCATCTTGGGAGTTCTGTTCTGTGATAGAATTCTTCATTGGCTGCAGGCCTCTCAGCCCTCCCTGCTCTGACATTCCCCCTTGACACAGGTGTTAGGAGCCAGCTGAGATATTTGCTTCCCTTTGAAAAGAGCCAACAGCACTTCCAGGTGAAAAAGTCCACTTCCTTAAAGTGAGGGAACAGGTCAAACTGTAAAAGGGGARAACTGTTTCAAAACTGTGTAAAATCCTCTGGGTGGATTTTCTTCTTTTACATAATGTGGTGGTTTAAAACCAGCTGAGAATTAAACACCAAATAAGCTGTTCCTCCTCTCCCCTGCCCCCCCTCCAGTTAGAGAGGGGCAAAGGCAGAGGCTGTGGGTTGAGATAACAATTTACTGGAAGCAAACRGCAACAGGATGAACAGTGTGAACAGTAACAGCAATATTAGTGAGTGTGTATACAAGAGAGAAGGTGCTTTGCACATGGAAGATGTTCATTGCCTGGCTCAGTTCATGTGGTGGCCAAGGCAAAGACAAGGTGGTGGTTGTTTCCACAGCCTGGCAGGGACATGCAGGTTTTCCTGAGACAAAGACAAGAATATTTTGTGCAGTTTTGGGCACCACAATACAAGGAAGGCATTAATGATTAGAGAGGGTCCAAAGGAAGGTAACAAAGATGGTGAAGGRCCTCGAGGGGAAGCTGTAGGAGGAGCAAGTGAGGTCAYTTGGTCTGTTCAGCCTGGAGCAGAAGGGACGGAGGGGAGATCCCACTGCAGTCACAGCTTCCTCATGAGGGGAACGGGAGGGGCAGCTCTCTGATTTCTGCTCTCTGGTGACCAGTGACACTCCCAAGGGAATGGTCTGAAGTTATATCTGGGGAAGATTAGGTTGGATAKKAGGAAAAGGTTCTTCACCCAGAGGGTGTTTGGTCTCTGGAACAGGCTCCCCAGGGCAGTGGTCGCAGCCCCAAGGCTGTCAYRGCTCARGAAGCGTTTGGACAATGCTCTCAGGCACAGGGTGTGACTCTTGGGGGTGGTGCTGTGCAGGGCCAGGAGTCAGATTCGATAATCCTTATGGCTTCCTCCAACTCAGAATGTTTGGTGATTCTGGGAAGGTGGCATCTGTTTCTGCAGGCAGCGTTCCTCTTCCCCAAGCCTAAGACAAAGAAAAACAATGACCAACAACCGCCCCAAGCCGTCCTGTCCAGGCTGTGCTGCTCTGACTGCTGCCCTGGGCTTGGCTGTATCTGGCAGCATTCAGCTGAGCCTGGCTCAACTCAGCTCAGCTCCGTTTGCTGCTGCTGCTTCCTGTGGCTGCTTCCAGCACTGGTGCCCATGGTGTAGGCACTCTGCTGGACCTGGCTGTGTTTGCTGCTTGGAGCTGTGCTCTTCTGAGTCATGAGAAGAGACAGGCAGCAGTGGGAGAAGGGCAGAGTCCCCAGTGGCAGCTGTGGCAACTTCTCCAAAGAAGAAGAAAATGGCACCACTTCTGGTCACTTCTGGTGTGTGTTCACCTTTGCCTTCCCCCTGAAGTTGCACCCTGGTGATGATTTGAGTGATATACAATAGCAACCTTGCAATTTTATAGCAACTATGCCCACATGGCTCCAGGTTTTGCCCATTCTCCATACCTGTGAGAAAAACTGGGACATTGTCTCCCCCTAATTCTGCACCATCTACTCATGCCCAGATCCTACACCTTTCATGACACATAAATATAGACAAGCACAGATACAATTTCTGTAGTCATGACCATCCCTCCCAGATGTCTGCTGAGTTCATTCAGYCCATGACTGTGAGTCCTATCCCTCCTAGATGTCTCCCAGGGCATGAGGGCTGGTGTGCTGTTGGCTGGTTGCTGCATCAGGAGCTCCTGGCTGGTGTATCTGGAGCAATCTGTCAATGGATGTGGCAGTTGTGACATACAGAATCATTCAACAACCAATATTATAGAATTCAACATTACAGACTGTTCTGAAAAACCAGATTCCCATCCAGGTACACATTGTGTTTCCCCATCCCCAGCATTACCCACCAAGTACACCTAGGCCCTTGAGCAAAAACAACCCCAAGGATGTGTTTGCTTTTACTTGAGGCAGGATTAATCCAAACTCTCTTCCCTAACACGCTTCTCATATGTACCATGAGGACTTTATCCCTTTCTGTGGTTCGTGGAGGTTTTGATTGGCCAGGGCCAGCTCAATTGGTGGAGCCTCAGTTGTTAGCTAACCACTTGGCCTTCTCTAAATATAGATCCCAGTGTCTGAAGGTCCCACTACCCATTGCTTTCAGTATGGTTTTTGACAGTCCATTGTTCCATTTAATTGTCCCAGAGACAAGTGCATGGCAGGGAATATGATACGCCCACTCAGTTCCATGGTCTCTGGCTCAGGTCTCTCCAAGGCTGTTTTTGAAATGAGTCCTGTTGTCTGACTCARTTCCTTCTGGGGTGCTGTGTCTTACTTTCCAAGGCTCAGGATGGTGTTCTGGGCGGTGGTGTCATGTTGGAACCCAGGACGTTCCTCTGGCTGCTTGGAGGACTCGAGACCCTGGCGGGGGCTTGGAGACCTTGGCACGGAGTCAAAGACACCCGTGCCTTTGATTTTAACCCATGGAAACAATTACCAGCTTTGTGTGAGGAGTTACAAGCCACAAGGGTTTGATAGAATGATAATAAAATTCTACTTTTTCACCTTGTGATAAATAGAATTTATCACAGGGTGAAAAAATAGAATTTTGGGGATTTAGAATGGGGGCTCAAGAGGCAAAATCTGGGCGTGTCCAGTCTTTCTCCTCCTTCTTCTTGGCCTCCATCTTCTGCTGTAATGGTAGCMCTTTTGGATTGGTTTAGAGTAGAGACAAACTGTCTAACATAGGTGATAGGTATTGGAAAATTATTGTAAATAAAGTACTTGTAGTTTTTAGTATAAAAAAGTAACTCAACTTGATTTGCTAGACAGACCTCAACAGGTCAGAGAAAAAATGTTTTAGATAAGAGAAAATAAACAACCTTGAAAACCAGAGCTGAGAAATCCTGACTTCTTCCTTGATCTYGGGGCTGGGAAAAAAGACTTTTTAATACCTTGGGAGCCATTTCAGCAACAACAAACCTGATAGTGTCAGGCACAGGGTACGTCTCCAGCCATCCAGTGGTTGCTTCTAAAACTCTAAGCACCAGAAACCCCTTCCTTGGTGGATTGTGTGAATGTGGTGTTGTAACCAATCTGCCACACAGCCATGCTGGCAATGAGGGGCTGCACTTGGGCCTTCCTTGGTGGATTGTGTGAATGTGGTGTTGTAACCAATCTGCCACACAGCCATGGTGGCAATGAGGAGCTGCACTTGGGCTCTCCCCTTCACTGTAGGCTCCTCTCCTCAGGAAGTCCCAGAAAGGTCCCCTCCTTCTTGAGGCTAAAAGTCCCAGTGACACTGCAATGTACAAGGGAGGACAGAAGTTCAAGCCATGGCTTTATGTTAATAATTTCAAGAGACAGACTGGAATGATGCCTTCCAGTGCAGCTCCTACAGACAGCTCCTGTGAGGCATGCAGAGGGGACAACCTGGGGTTTGGGGGAGATTTATTCTCTTATAATCATAGAATCACAGAATCCTTAAGGTTGGAAAAGCCCTCTGAGAGACGATTGAATCCAACTGKTCCCTCAGTACTGCCAAGCCCACCACTTATCCCATGGCCCCAAGTGCCACAYCCACATGGCTTTTAAAATCCACCAGGGATGGGGACTCTACCACTGCCCTGGGCAGCCTTCTAAGATCTGCTGTGCCAATGYTCTTTTCTTTTCTCCTCCCACCCTATTTTGCCCATGGGTGTTGGAAGGAGAGGAGTGGCTCTGCTAAGGTGTCTTAGCATTTCACTCCTGTGGCTTCAGTGGCTGATTCCCCRTTTTGCTTCGTGATTCTGAGCCTTTCCCCAAGACCACCATGGGATTTTTATGGCAGCTGGTAACATCCTCCCTGCTGGCACTGGAGAAACCCAAATGTGTCCTTTCTCCTTGATTTAGTTTTYCTTTGCTGGTAACTAGCTGTGGGAAGAGCACAGAACTCTCCAATTCCTCACAGGCCATGCTCTCTCTCCCTCTGGATTACAGTGAATTTTTAATCCTTTTCCAGCATCCTGTCCTAAAGTTTTGGAAGGAGTTTTCTGGCTGTGGGTGAAAAATGCATGCAAGCAAGATTGGGTACTAGGGAAAATTCCTTCCCTGAAGGGATTGTTGGGTTCCAGGACAGACTGGGGCAGTGGTGAAGCTCCTATCCCTGAAGGGATTTAATGGATGTGTGGATGTGACACTTGGGGACAWGGTTTAGAGGTGGCTTGGCAGTGCTGGGGGAATGGTTGGACTCAGTGGTCTCAGAGGGCTTTTCAACCTGAGTGCTAAGAACCTATGCCCTTGATGGCTTGGGAGACACCCCTCTGAGATAAGCACCTCTGCATTGCCAGGCTGTGCAGCTCCCTGTTTGATCTGCTGTTTCCCATCCTTGGGGCACTTATACATGACATTCATGCAATAAAATAGTAGCTGAAATTCATATRTATAGGGCTTTTTCCTCAGGAACACTTGTCTCTGAGAAATGACCTGTTGAGAAGAGTCAAACTATCCTATATGTATCAGGAGGGAAATGCTGGAACCTTACTCACCGTGCTGGGTAAGGATAATCTCTGTTTTATGATACTGCAGCAAATACAGGATTATTATACTGAGTTTTTATGGATATTCTTTAACAAGGATGCTAAAACACAAAGAGGGTTGGAAAAAAAATCCAGAGAATTGTTAAAAGTTTGGAAAGTGTGTCGTAACAGTCTGGGCCTCTGGGCACTCATTTCATATGGAAGAGTTGGATCATCATGTGTGAATTTACATGGGCCACAGGGATCTGGTGTCAGACAAAAAAATAAAAAAAGGTCTCATGGTGGGAAATTAATTACACCAAAGTGGGAATTAAGCATAAGTTTTTAACAGTAAGAGTAAAACAAAAAGAACATTTTGCTGGTCATTATGAACCGTTCTTCATTGTTAAACACTTTGTTGGGGGAAGGATTTCAACTGAAAACTGAAAACAATTGAAGTAGATCAAACTATATTGTTGTGCTGCAAGGAGATGTCAGCTCTTCTGGACACAAAGGTCACAGCATGCAAAAGCTGGGACCAAGGGTGAATTTATGATACATGGCACCCCTAACTCAGGCTAATCCTGCAATTTCTCAAAGCTCATTGGAGACCTCCTTGTCCCATGAAAGCCCCTCAGGCACCTCAGCGTGGTGTGCTGTTAGTGTGCCAGCAAGGTCCCTGGTGGTTGTCTCTCCTTTGACATTTGTGCMGGTCTCCTCTCTTGCAAATGGGGGATCAGTGCTGATTTTTTATGTGCTAACTGATACACGGGCCTCTGATGTTCCCTGGCTGGATCCCAGGGTGCCTCTCCATGTGGAGGAAGAGCGTGGTCGTCACGTTTAGAGACCCAAGATGATGCCATGGCATTGCCTGTGGTGGGTCTGACACAGCTCCTGCTTGCATGCTTGTGATAGAGAGGATGCTCTCTACACTGGGGACTCAACAGGAAACAGTGGAAGTCTATAGACATTTAAAACCAACATTTTCCACCCAAATCAACCACTATGTTTAGATTAATTCTTTCTCATTGCTTTTTTCAATGAATTCCCATCCATGTGTAAATTTTTGGTAGTGGACAGTGCAGGAAAGTCCATGTCATAGCACATCTGGCTGTTCTCTCTGGATGTGCAGGATGTCATAGCACATCTGGCTGTCCTCTTCTCCAGCACCCTTGGCTGCAGGCCCATTGCTTGGAGGCAGGCAAGAGATTGATCACAGGAGGGTGATGTCACTGCATGGGGGAACAGAGACCCTTCTAGGCTTACATGGACTGGTGAAGCAATGGGTTGAATCTGGACTGAATCATCGTCTCAAGTTAAAAATGTCAATAAATGAGCAAGGAGATAGCACAAGGCTACTCCCATATCTCTGTTGCACACCCCAATGCCTTTAATGAGCTTTGAAAGGTTTTGTTAAACAGATCCCATGGAAAAGACATAAATTTCAGTCTGCTAATCTCAGAAAAATCCAGGCACGTCTTAAAAGGGCAGAGATTTGCACTAGACTAATGGTCTGSCCTGGAGGAAAAAGGAACTGAATAAACTCTAGATGAACAATCCCACTTTCTCATGCTTGATAGCATTGACAATTGGTGGTTCATGGTGGTTTATTGTCTGTTCCTTCATGTTGGCTTCYCTAGTGCAGGAGCCTGTGACTCAGGCTATTAGATGTAAGGAGTGGTTGATAGCATTGTGGTATTGCACACAGACATGGTTTCATCCAGCTGTGCCTCCTCTCTTTTTAATTATCTTTTACTTTCTCCACAGCTCTGCAGTCATGTGAAGTGATTTTTAAAGTTTCCTTACCTGGGAACAATGAAGTCCAGGGTCACCTCTGTCATTTCTAGAGAAAATAACTTCTGTCGCCCAGGAAAGTATTAAATAGAGGAATTGAAAGAATGCATCCTTCATGGTGGAGAAAAGTGTAAAGGAACATGGTAATGTTCTAGTTCAGCTTTATTTAGTGCATTAATGGCTTTTTTTAGTGCATTGGTGATTTAGTCACTGAAGGATATGGAACAAACTAGAAAATTATAAATATTGTAGCAAGTTGATTAAAAGAATAATGGAAATAGACTGAAATATATTTATATTAACAGTGTGTGCCCTCGTTTGGAGAAACCACACAGAACGCCTACCGTGATGATGTTTTAACTAATCAGAGGAGTGAAGTAATAAATAAAATAAAGGTTTCATTCCTCCTTTGGAGTTGATCTGTAGTATTGAGGGGATGACGTGGACAAGTGACAGTGTGATGAGGCCAAAGGGATGAGCAACACTGTCACAGCAACAGGGAACCCCAATGTCTGGAAATGGGCATGGACGTCCGAGCATGTGGATTGTCCAGCTGCCAGGGGGGTCCCAAAGGCAGTGGTGAGCCATGTTTCTGTGTCTGTAAGCTAGTGAAGGGGTCAGTGTGATAATGGRCCCAGGTGTTGGCAGTGCAGGGATCCAGGTGCTCACTGCTAGCTGAATGCTCACTCTTGTCCCCTTGGCTGGGTAATGGGGGTGGTTGCAGGGGGCAGGTAATGGTCATAAGCCTTCCAGTGCTCTGAGAGTGCTGGAAAGGGACTTTGGACACAAAGACCTGGCGTGACAGGACAAGGGGAATGGCTTCATGCTGACAGAGGGCAGGGTTAGATTGAATACTGCAAAGAAATTTTTCCTGTGAGGTGATGAAGCCCTGGCACATCTTGCCCAGAGCAGCTGTGGCTGCACCATCCCTGGAAGTGTTCAAGGCCAGGYTGGATGGGTCTTGGAGCAACTTAGTCTAGYGGRCAGTGTTCCTGTGCATGGCAGTGGGGTAGAAYTGGATGATCTTAAAGCTCCCTCCCAAACCACTCATCATGATTCAATGATGATTCCATAAAACAGGCTGATGTTCAAGATACTTCCCTAAGGAAATTTGCAGAGCTTTTGTGAGGAGAAGGCTCGTAGAGCTGAGCACTTTGCAGGATACAGCTTAGCCTCTCTTGTCTCCATTTCATAATTAAGATGATTTGGATTCTCTGTTGGAGATGTGGAGTTTGTGTGTAGATAGAATGTTCTTCAGCCTTGGGCACAAAAGTCAAAGAAAGTCAAGGTCAAACACAYCTTGCTTTGGGTGTTCTCCATTCAGAGGGTCCCCATATGGACTGGTGATTTGGAATCCTTGTCTGGTCTGTGGGGAAAAGGCACATTTGGGGTCATGCAGGTCCTTTGTCCCATTCTGCACTGAGGAGAAGTTGAGCCATGTTATGGAAATGCCCACTTYTCTAAGGGAATTCAGGGAATTGGCTTAGGAGCAGTCAATCAGCCCCCGTTTTTTGCTAGATTACAATCTTTGCTACCCAAAGTCCTTCTCACTGTTTTTCATACTCCAGCTGCTGCTGGTTGGACACTTTCAGCATTTTCCATGGCCACTGCAGTCGTGTTCTGCTGTTGTTGCTGAACTTCAGAGGAAAATGTAGAATTTCTTTTGACTTCCATGTTGTTTCCTGGTACATAAAATACTAACGATAATAATTTTCAAAGTAATTCTTTTGGCTGATGGAGGCCACCATGATGTTCTTTACCATGGTAAGAAATGTTTAATGACATTCAAAGACAGAGTAACAAAAAAGTCAGAATGAGCAAGTGACTTCAGCTGAGATGGAGGGGGACACACCCTGGCAGCTTACAGCCCTTACACATCTTTATTTTACATAATGTAGCTCTACACTTGTATTAATCATATAAACTTATGATGCTTTTTGGATTTGTCCAGGAAGGTTCAGACAGTGTGTGCAACTCTTTCCCATTTATTTTACAGTTAAAATTCTTGAGGTACAAAGATTTTCTTCCTTCTCAACAGAAATACTTTGTTGCTTGTAAAGATTTAATGCAGAAAGGACCATTCTCCCAAAACCTATGAAATATGCTTATCTGCTGCAGAAAAAAATAGCAGCATTTTGGAAATGTCCAACAACTTTGATTCAAGCCACAAAAGAGCTGCTGCCCTTTCATGGGCACAAATTCCTTGGGAATTTATCTATTTTCTCTAACAGTGTGTAAATCATAACTAAGACAATGCTTGTAAGAAAAAAAATACCCTTGTATTTGTTAGGTTTAGGCTAAAAAAAAAAGGAGAAATCAGGCTTAATTAAGGTTTTATGCCATTCCTTGGTTTCCTTATCCCAGTTTAAGAGAGGGGAAATAAAGCTCACTTGGAAATGTTTTGTGCATGGCCATGAGTAGTTTAGAGTAATGGTTGATCTCATACAATTTCCAAACTTTATTAAATCTCTGGTAATTTTCAGATTGTTTTACCTTTCACCTGGAGACTCATCTCCATAACCATATAGGATGGATCTATTTAATATTACAAATAAATAGATTTTYTGCCACTCCAAGATTTAAATGCAATTGATATTTTTTTTTACTCTCTACCTCTCACCTAATCTAACCTTCTCCACTTCTCATCCTTTTTTTTCCAAACTGGTAAGCTTTGAGGATGTAATTTATACRAGAAGTTCTGTGCTATTAAAGAACCCAAGATAGCTTATTGTACCAAAATAAAATTCCCAGCATGTGAAGTCCTTAAAATTAGCATTGATTTGAAGTCGTTTTCAGACATATTAGATCAAATTCTCATCCCTTGGAGCCTGTTGACAAGGATTACAATMGTATTTTTCCATCCTGGTCCCCAACAGAAAAAAGTAAATCAAAACGAAGCACTTAATTAGTCTGAAAAATATTTTCCTATTAATTGAATAGTCGCAGCAATAACTCACTGGTACTTTGGAGTTAACATGGTTTTCCCCTTCCTTAGTGTTATCCTTAGTGGGAAGTGCATAAYTCCTGCAATAAATCAACGGGCACAGCTACTGCTGATGCTGATCTCATTTGAGCACGCTGCCTTGCTCTCCAGAGATGCTCTCCAGGAGGTTTTCTTGGCTTGAGCCCACACATTTATTTAACCCACATTTTATTTTCCCAAAGGAGCRTCTCAACAGTTTTGAATCCCCCTCCCAGCAGATGGAGACAGTACAACCATAAACTCCAGAGCAGCAAAAGAGGAAYTTCCACTACCCAGCATTTGTCGTGCAGTGCAAGTGGGCTGTTGAGTCAAGGCCAATGGGAATCTCTGAAGGAAGATTGGTTGTTTCTTCCCAGCTGGTATCTTTGCTGTAAACCCRCCCTCTCACAGTGGGAAGCCATTACCTCTTGTCCTGTCACTCCAGGCCCTTGTCCAAAATYCCCCTCCRGCTCTTCTGGAGCCCCTTTATGCACTGGCAGGGGCTCTAAGGTCTCCCTGAAACCCTCTCTTCTCCAGGCTGAACACCCCCAGCTCTCCCAACCTGTCTCAGGAGCAGAGGTGCCCCAGCCCTCAGAATATCTTTGTGACCTCCTCTAGCCCTGATCCAATAGGTCCATGATGTTGTAGCCAGGTGGGGATCAGTCTTTTCTCCCAAGTAACAAGCAACAGGACAAGAGGAAAGAGCCTCAARTTGTGCCAAGGCTTGGGYTGGATATTGGGGAAAATTTCTTCTTGGAAAAGGCTTTTCAGCACTAGCCCAGTCTACCCAGAGTCCTGGTGGAGTCCCCRTCCCTGGATGGATTTAAAAGCCACATGGATGAGGCATTTGGGGACATGGGTTGGTGGTGGGTTTAGCAGTGCTGGGGGAACAGTTGGATTTGATGATMTCACAGGGCTTTTCCAACCCAAATAATTCTGTGATTTTATATCCTATGATTGTCAGAGCAATTTCCCACTTGAATTTCTGATTGSCTACAAGCAGAGATGGTGTTCCTCATGGTGGAGTCTCTGGACACTCATATTAAAAATCTTTCCTGTAAACATTTGGGAGACGTTGTACTTTGAAAYGTGATTGGTTTGAAATACTAATTCCTACACTTGGGGGGCAATACCAGTAAAAACAGTGCAAATTGGTCTCTCAGTGACTAGGAGCTCTTTGGAGTTTTAGGAATGCTTTTCATAGTAATTAATATCCAGGGACAAACACAATCAAGGCTTGCACAGCTAGGGCTAGAGCATGCTGGAGCCTCAGGCAGCCTGAGCATTAGATGGCCTGGGTTCTAGAGAGCATGCAGTGGGACTTCTAATGAGATTAAATCCTTTCAACTCTATTTTATTTTCCAGCTCTGCCCCCTGAAGGATCTCCAGGGGACTTGGGCTGTAGAGGAARGTTACACTTCAGGCTGCTTTGCAGATGTGGGGCATCATCCTAGAACCATTTTTTTGGTCCAGCTGTAAGTAAACTCATGAACACCACTGTGTTCTGTGGATGTCCCAGGGTACATCAAGGGCTTTCATTCTCCTAATTATGACTTGCTGGGAAATACTCTCATTTTCACATAGATCCTGGAGTTAGAGAGAAATGATTCAGTGAAGCATTAATTTATGTAAAAAAAAAAMCAACTTACATTGAGGCTATCTGAATTAACTTTTACTCTCTTTATTTAATTTTTTTCTTAAAATTAAAATAACATATCTGCATGTCTTTTTTTAACTATTCATAGAATCCCAGAATCACAAAAACATAGAATCACAGACTGGTCTGGGTTAGAAGGGGCTGTTAAATGTAATCTAGTCCAACCTGCTGCCATAAGCAGGGACATCTTCCACTAGACCAGGTTGCTCAGAGCCCTGTTCTCTCTTCAGTAGATTCCTTTACTGGTTTTGTAGAGCATCCCCTTCTCCAACCTTGGGGGGAGGGGGTGGGGGGTTCAAATTCCCCAATTTGAACATTTATGGAGTTCAAATGTCAGCTCTGCATTTCCCTTATCTTCTTCCGTTTCACCCTGCTCCTTACTAGAGCTGGGCATGATGCCACAGAAGACCAAACAAATGCCTCAGGAATAATGATCCCAGCTTGCTCCAGTTTAAAAATTTACTTACCCTACCACTGATTTGGAATTTAAAAAGTTCTGGGTAGGAAAATGCTAATTTCTTTTTATGGAGATAAAGCACTTGGTATCACTCTTCAGCTCCCCTAGCTCCCTGCTCTCCAATTTTACCGAGCATGCACAATCATTTCTTAATAAAATAGAGGAGTAAGGGCAGATTAATAAATGGATATGCTGTGGATATGGTGAGTGACATGGCTGGATCTAATCTGTATTTGGATGCCATAAAAATGCATTTCCCTGCAGCATGTGAATTTTATACAAATTGCAAGGACAAGAACTGAGAGAGGTACAGGGTTGGGGGGACAATGACATCCCCCTTCCCCACTGTCTTTGTGTTTTTCCTGAGCACCAAGCATGTGCCATCCTGTTACAGAGGGGTGAAGAACTTGGTGTGATTCCCAAAAGCACAGTCAGTCTCTGCAGCTCATGCCACACAGCTCCAGGGTGCTGTTCAGGTGAGCAGCCCCAAGTTTACAGGTAGAGATGTGAGTTTTTTGGGGAGTGGGGTGAGAGGGGGGTCTCAGTGGCTTGATTCATGGGGCAACTCATCTGAACAGCCCTGACTGGACAGATGGGGAAACTGAGGCTGCTGAAAAGCCACAGGGCTCTCTCAAGGTGCTGATGTGGGTGATCCCAGCTCATACAAACCCATGAGCAGTGGGAACCCAGAGCTGACTGTTTGGTTCTTTATTCTGCTTAGCAAAAAATTTCAGTTAAAGTAATTATTTTTAATTTTCTCACTTTGCCCAGAGATATGCATAGAAATAAAACTAATCTGGAGGCCCGGGACTCTCTGGTGAGCTGCTGGGCTGCAGGATACAGGATGTTCACGTCTTCAGGCATTGCAGCTCTGGGACTTCACAGGCTCCCGACTGGCGTGGAGGAGTCTCCTCCTTCTGTGCTCTAACACTGCCACCCCCTGGCACATCGACACTTCCAGGGATGGGGAAGCCACAGCTTCTCTGGGCAACCCTTACAGGGGAGAATTTCTTCCCAATATTTAATGTAAATCAGAGAATCACAGCATGGTTAGTTAGGGTTGGGAAGGGCTTTTAAAGTTCATCTCTTTCCAAGACCCCTGCCATGAGCAGGAACACTTTCAATAGACAGGGACACCTTCCACTAGACCAAGGTGCTCCAAGTTTTGTTCAAATGGCCCTGAATATTTCCAGGGATAGGGTATTTACTGTCTCTCTGGGCAACCTAAATTCCTGAGTTTTGCACTGTGACTCCAGGTGCATCCAATGAAGCCACAGTGTGTGCATCAAAACGTGTTTTTAAGGGCTTGTTTTACTTCTCATAATCCTGCTCTGATTTTGTTAGCAATAAATTCACATTATATCTCAAAGTTGAGCCTGTTTTGCCCTTGATGGTATTTAGTGAGCAATCTCTCCTGTCCTCATTTCAATTTACAGACCCTTCATTAAATTTTCTCCCCACTGTTCAGCTGCAGCAGGGAAGTGAGTGAGTGGCTTTTCTTGAGTTCCTGGCATCTGGCCAGTGTCAACCCATGACATGTGGAATATCACTCTGGCCAGTTTGGGCCAGCTGTCCCAGCCATGCTTCCTCCCAGTTCCTTGTGTAGCTCCTCACTGGCACAGCATGGCACAAGGAGAAGTCCTTGATTTAGAGTAAGCACTACCGAGCAAAAATGTCAGTGTGTTCTCAACCTCATTCTCRTACTAAATCCAAACCCCAGCAYGTTGCCAGGTACTGGGAAGAAAATTAACTCTATCCCAGCTGAAAACAGGACAATGGAAAGTGTTGGCAGCACAGGAAAACACGGGGCCTGCCAGGAGTGGAGTGAAGGGGCTGCACAAATCCTTGACCATCTAAGCATCAGAGAGAAGAGAATATYAGGAGGCTGAACCAGGAGGGATAACACAATGTTGATGAGAAAGCAAAGGCTGCTGAGTGTAGGGGAACCACAGGCAGAYTGAAGGGAGGTAGATGAAGAAGATCTTCATTCACTGCTCAGCAGGAAAGAACAGACAGAGGAGGATGCAGGGAATGCAGAGGAGTTTGGCAATTTCTTTTTTTAGCTTTAATCTTMATAAAAATGCAGATAATGAAAGGGGAGGTGAGAAAACAGGTCACAACAGGAGAGGTAGGATAAAGGAGAATGTAGATGTATACCATGTATTCAGTGTGGGGTGTCTGGGAGAGATTGTGAATATGCTGGAGAGAACAGGAAGAGGAACTAGCCCAGCCAGAAAAAGAGAGTTTATCAACCCATCTTCAGGGTGATACTGAATAACTGTTCACTGGATGCTTTTGTGTTTGAGACCATTTGTGCCATAGAAGATGATCTCAGAAGGTTTTTGGCTTATGGCATGTCTGGGTGTCCCTATGAGATGAAAATCCAGAGTCCCAACAGAACTATTGCTAAAACCCAGACAGAAGAGAGACCCTAGAGGTGTGCATGTACAGCAATCACTGCGTTGCTATGATTGGTGTATGCACTCTGACTACTTGGGCTTGTGCCATGTCCCCAGCCCCAGGGCCTCAACACCCCCCCAAGGACCAAATCTCCATTGGCTCCTGAAGAGGATGATAAGCTGGAGGCCAAGTTTTGGGGCATCTTGCWGGAGTTTGCTGAGGGCTGTTCTGAAACAGGGGGCTGGGTTAAATCACAGTGCTGAAATTGTGAAACTGTGGACAGCTACCTTCAGGAGCCAGCTCCATGCACACAGGATTTCAGGTGGCTTCATGGAAGGGGTAATTTTTCAAGGCTAAGGAAGTGCAACTACAGAATGAAAATCTATGGTTATTCCCTTAGTGGAGCCAAAATAGGGTATCATTCCCCACTGCAGCCCACAGCATCAGCCAGGCTGACTTCCTCTCCTCATCCTTAGACCTCTTGTTTCCAAGTCAGTCCCAGAGAGAAGTTGGGAGATTGGGCTCAGTCCAGTGATTAGGCAGGTCCCATGAAAATGAGGGGATGCAGGGCCTGGCAAGAGTGCTCAAGGTGGCCAGACTGGACATGTGAACTGATGTGAGCTGGTCATGGCAGGTCCCTTGAATGGTCCATGGGGAGAAGCAGGAGCTTCCCTGAGTTCATTCAGTCAAAGCAGATACAGGGCCAAGGACTAATTCTGACATATTATATCCACATAGGCCTGATGGCCAAATGAAGGCCACAACACGATGCTTGAAATTGCAGTTGGTCTTCAATATTTATTAAGGATTAAAGCTTTTTTTTTGCTATTGTTCAAATTTGCCAAGCTGCAGATGTTCTGCAGTTTTCAAGTGGAAAATGGTCTGGTCTTCAAAGTTTGTTTGCCAGACACCTCAGCTGCCTGCCCTCTGGGCTATCACAGTCACTGATTCCAAAGCAACCCTGGAGACAGTTTGCTTAGATCCAACCTCCATATCTGATTTCCTCCTTTATTTTTTTTTTTTTTTTTGCTCAAAAGCTTGAACTGAAATAACATTTCAAAATCTTGAAATGCTTCAGGAAATCAACTAAATTTTCTCCATTCCAGTCAGAAAACTGTGGGCAGGAAGAGAAGACAGCAAACTGACTCTGCAGGGCTGAAGCTCCAGCCTTGAGACCTTCACTCACCAGGAGCAATATCTGAGCTTTGCAGAACAATATCTGATTGCAGATGTAGTGAAATTAACATCTTTAATATCCATGGTTTATTGAATATTTCTTCTGCTGCARTACCAAATGACTTAAACCGTGGACTATGAGTCTGATGCTGTAAATCATAGAATCACAGAATATCCTCAGGTGGAAAGGACCCATTCAAGTCCAATTCCCAGCTCTGCACAGGACACCCCAAAAATCCCACCATGTGCCTGAGAGTGTTGTCCAAACAGTCCTTGAGCTCTGGCAATCCTGGGGCCATGATCATTCTCTGTTCAGTGCCTGACCACCCTGAATGTAAAAATTTTTTCCTGATACCCAAACTGAACCTCCTGTGACTCAGCTTCAGGCCATTCCCCTGGGTCCTGTCACAGGTTACAAGAGGGAGGAGATTRACACCTGTCCCTCCACTCCCCTTCATGACAATGTTGAAGATTGTAATGAGATCTCTCCTCAGTCTCCTCCAGGCTGAACAGACCAAGAGACCTCGGCCGCTCCCCATACAGAGCCTTAAGGCCCTTCACCATCCTTGTTGCTCTCCTTCAGATTCTCTCTAATGACGTCTTTTCTATTTCATAGTGCCCAAACCTGCCCCAGCACTCGAGCTGAGGCTGCCCCAGAGCAGAGCAGAGCAGGACAAKGTCCCCTCCTGCCTGGCTGGCCATGCTGTGCCTGATGCCCCCAGGACATGGATGTCACTCCTGGCTGCCAGGGCACTGCTGACTCACGTTCAGCTGGCCATGGACCAGAGCCCCAGGTCCCTTTCTACAGCTGCTCTCCAGCYTCTCCTTCCCCAGCCCATGCACACAGCCCTGTCCCAGCTGCAGAATTTACTTGCACACAGAATCACAGAATGGGCTAGGTTGGAAGGCACCTCAGGGGGTCATCTGGTCCAGCCTTTCTCCTCAAGCAGGGTCATCTCARAACATGTGGCATAGGGTTGTGTCCAGACAATTCTGGAATATCTCAAGTGAGGGAGACTCCACACCCTTTCTGGATGATCTGTTCCAGTGCCCAGTCACTGCACAGGAAAGAAGTTTTTCATGTTCAGGTGGAACTTCCTGTACATCCATTCCTGCTTGTGGCCTCTTCTCCCATTGCTGGGCGCCACTGAGCAGAGCCTGGTCCCTGCCCTGACCCCTCCCTGCAGGCACTGATGARGTCCCCWGYCAGTCATCTCCTCTTGAGGCTGAACAGCCCCAGCTCCCTCAGCCTTTCCTCATAAGAGAGAAGCTSTGGTCCCCTCATCATCTCTGCAGCCTCTGCTGGACCTGCTCTAGGACCTCTATGTCTCTGTTGTCCGGAAGAGCCCAAAACTGGACACAGCACTCCAGAGGTGCCTCACCAGGGCTGAGCAGAGGGGCARGATCAGCTCCCTTGACCTGCTGTCAATGCTTTCTCTTCCTAAAGCCCACAGGGATTGCCCCATTGGCCAGGGCACCCCAMTGCACCCACTGGCCTCCTTGGCCCCCAGGGCACTGCTGGCTCAGAACATCGTGTTGTCCACCAGGACCTCGAGGTCCTTCTCCACAGAGCTGTACTCCCTTGCATGTGAACTCTGCTTTGGTACATKATTGCTTTAAAAAACAAACCTGAAGCCTGTTAATGCAAAGACTTCTGATTTTAAAGGAAGCTCAGGCTTGGCATGCATTTTGTGGCTTGTGGCTGTTTGCAAAAAGAAGCACCACAGGAGCACAGTACTCCTTGCCAATCCTTGTTTTGAGCTCTCTGTGAAATCTTGGCGCCACGTCCCAAGAACACAGTATGGAAATAAAGCTTTTGTTTAACCTACTTTCTGTGGGCTCACCTCCTGTGGAAGAGATTGTCTGCCTGGTGAAATCTGTAACCCTGGCTGCCTGAACACCATCACCACACAGAAAGAAAGTGCTGGGGGGAAWAACTGCAGATTATTATCCAAATAAGGTGCCAGAGTTTATTCATGGAGAGATGTCATTGAAGATGCTCTGATTGACTGCAACACAGCCAGGACAAGAGGGAAATAGGACCTCCTACTCATGGTGGGTTCATGCCTTGGGTCCTGTTTGTAGGCTGACCCCAGGAACTCCATTTCTCATACAAGGGAGGGGAGGGATCAGCCTGAAAACCTTCTCCTCTTTACTCCTGCTGCTGTAGCTTTGTCCTTGGCTGATATTATGAAGACTGCGGACTGTGCACAGCAGTGTCTGTGGATGTGGAGAGGAACAGGAAACATGAGAATAATGTCCCAACCAGGTGAGGTTAGAAGACAAAAAGGTCTTCATTTAGTTAGGATGAACCTGCCTTGGTTGCCCACCCAGGCACTGTTGTCCAYATGTGCCCACCCAGCAGAGAATGAGCAGGTGGAAAGAGGATGGGTGAAGAATCTCTCCAGACAGAAAGGCCTCCAGCTGTAATGAGACAGGAGGTTTCACATCCTGAGAGGTCTCTAGCAGATCATTCCCCRTATCTGGACCAACAGGAGGCCCTAATCAATGAGAGGAACAAGCCTTGCATGTCGCTTCTGTGGACTCAGAAAAGGAAAGGCACAAATGGATGCTCCTCAGAAAGCACTGGAGATGCATTTGTGATTAATTGTCATCTGCTTGGTACCTTTCTCTGGCCAGCTAATAAACTGCCTTCCCCTTCCAAACACCCAAACTCCATGTCTGGAATATCCAGATGTGCCAAATATCCAGATGTTTGGCCCCAGATGTGCCCCAAGGTTGTTTAGGGTGGTGCTTGTTGGGCTGGGGACCAACTGTCCGTATTTTATGGACAGTTTTATGAAAAATCCTTTCATTAGGATCTCTTCTCCTGAGAAGCTGAGAGGCCTCAGAAATGAAATGTAAACAATAATTATCTGCTGCTGTGGAATGCAACAGGTGCATCTTTGATTGGTCTCATGTGGTTGTTTTTGATTAATGGCCAATCACAGTCCAGCTGTCTCAGATTCTCTGGTCAGTCACAGGATTTTATTATCATTCTTTTTCTTTTCTATTCCTTGCTAGCCTTCTGATGAAATGCTTTTTTCTATTCTTTTAGTATAGCTTTAATATATMATTTTCTTTTAATATAATATATATCATAAAATAATAAATCAGCCTTCTGAAACATGGAGTCAAGATTCTTGTCTCTTCTCCTGTCCTGGCACCCCTGCAAACACCACCACAGTCACCACAGAAAGGCAAAAAAGTACTGTCCCAGTCACTGGACAATGTGCAATAACTGGTGAGTTTGGACAATATGGAATCATAGATCAGAATCACAGAATATCCAGAGTTGGAAGGGACCCACAAGGATCATCAAGTCCTTCTCCTAGCCCTGAACAGGACCATCCCAAGAACTCCACCATGAGCCTGAGAGTGTTGTCCAAACACTTCTCCAACTCTGACAGGCTTCGTGTTGTGACTATGTCTCTGGGGAGCTTGGGACTTCGGACATAATCTCCATGTTGCCTAAGGCTATGGAAGTCCAGAGATACAAGCTCCCTGTACATGGCTTCAAAACAAAATCCCAAGTAAATATGTAGTCAGAATGATAATAAATGCACTGAGTGGTGAATCAAGGTGTTGCTGAGAAGTTAAGAGAAGTTACTCTTGTTCACTTTGCTCTGGACATAGACAAGGCCCATCAATATGAACTGAAATCACTGTAAGAGGTCATCTGAAGAGAAAAGGCTGAACACCTTGTTTAGGCAGTACCTCTGATATTCATGTAAGTCACAGGAGATGCAGTGTTGAACACATTTACCCTCAGTACCTCACACCCAGTGCTGGACACATTTCTAGGAAGTGTGACAAGCTACATGGCTGCTCTCTGCAGCTACAAGGGAAAATGAGTTTAAGATTACTTGGAAATAAACTGCACCAAAGGTGAACGAATTATCTTCTCCAAACTTTCCCTTTCTGTGCCCCTCTGCTATCCCATACTGGCATTGTGTAGGAAAAGGCATGTCCATGCTGTGGCAGTTGTTTTTATGCTGCTCTGTATTTGCCATAAGAACTCATCCTAGAAAAACATTTTGCTTTCRATTTTGTACAGCTCACCCAGTTTCAGCAGAGTTTATAGAGAGGAAGAGAACACATGGAGGCCTCCCTAGTCTCTCCAAGCTGGAAAAAAATKTCATTGTAGTCCTATTATTTTCATGCTGAAATATTTTATCTGAACCAAATTGTAACCAATCACAGGACAATCTTCAGCATTAAAAAGACCAGCTACTGCCAATGGAACAATTACTACTGCTCACTTCTGTAACACCAGACACAAGGTACAAATCTGACTAAAGTGTTTTGTGCTGTATATGTCACTGACACATATATATGTTCATATACATTCATATGTGTATATAGAAATAGATATGCATGCATACACTTAATCAGCACCCATTCACCACAAGAGGGCAGGCAAAGAATATGAAAATCAGTTGTCCTGTGTGTTCCCTGCAAATGCCAATGAGCAAATAATTCAGTGGCCAGAAAGTATCACCACTGTTTTCTTTAATCATCTCCAATGATTTTCTTATTATAGAATCATAGGATAGTTTGGTTTGAAAGGCACCAAAGCCATCTAGTTCCCCCCTGAAATAAGCAGGGACATTTTCAACTAGACCAGGCTGCTCAGAGCCCTGTCCAGCCTGGCCTTGAACACTTCCAGGGATGTGACAACCACAGCTTCTCTGGMAACCTGTGCCAGTGCCTCACCACCTTCATCAAAAATGTTTYCTTAACATCTCAATGAAATCATCCATCTTTTAACTTAAAACCATTRCCCCTTGTTCTAGTGCAACAGGCCCTTCCAAAAAGTCTTTATCCTGAATCTCAACCCTTACAAAAACCTCATAGGGCACAGTTTGATGGCTATTTTTTGTTTAGTTTACTTGTTTAGAAGGTCTGCATTTTTCAAGGAGGAAATGGTCTGAGCTAAGAGTAGTTCATCATGGGTTAACCCCAAGAGATGTCACAAGTGAAAGGTGAGAAACTTCCTCAGTGCTGTGGCTAAAAAACCTCTTTCACCTCTGGCATGGGTGTTGGCATGTGCACGTGTGAAGAAAGGGAGAGGTCAGTAGGAGCTGTACATCTACTCACTTTTCATTGGGCATAAGTGGATACYCACTTATGTGTGGTAAAAGGACTGGTCCCTTATCAAGAGTGTCTTGCCTGAGAGCTGAAATGACTGAGATTCAAACCTAGCATGGATAGGTTTGTCCATTCTCACAGTTCCTGCGTCCTGGGAACAGCTGATTCCATCCATTAAGTTGTGAAGTGTGCTATCAGCAAGAGGGACATTTTGAAAATGTCCAATGAGAAAAGAAGAGCTTCTCTTCTTTTCACTCATGATATGGAGAGAATAAAAATACAGTAATCTTGATGCCAGAGAGCAAATCCAAAGAAGCACACCCCTTCTTCCAGGAGATGCTTGTAATATGGCATGGACAGACCTTCCACATGGGCCATGAGATCTGTAAGGATCASTGCCTAAAACACAATGCCTTTGACGTGAGGAGGAAAAGGGGGGTACAATCTAACCCCAGAAGCTGCATCCCAATTTCTTAACAAAGATCTTTACATTTTTATATGAGGACATGCTTTATAGGGGTACTGAGGCTCTTCATGGAGGAATCCTGTTCAGGGCTTTGCTCAGTGGGAAGATGGATGTCAGACCCTCAAAGCAACAACAGAATGGCAGAATCACTTATAACATTTGTAACACATCCAGAGATACCATCACCAACTGGCTTCTCTCAAGGAAACCTGGGAATTATCTTAAGGAATTGATATATCCAACCTGGGCTGAAAAGCTGGGATTTACACCAGCAAGAGGTACATCCACACCAGCAAAAAAAAAAAAATCTCCAAATTGTCTGTTTCCTGACTACAAGAGGGACTAATTTCCCTTAATTTTGAATCTATGTCTGTGTTAGTCATTCACCACTCCCTTGCTCACAGAAGAAAGTTGGAGCTCCTTGTGGGTGATTAGTCTGCTGGAGAATGAGATGAATCACAAGCAAGAAGAGTTTCTATTTCCCTCCGTAAGCTGTGGAGGTTATCAGAATCAGTGTCCTTTGATAGATACTAACCTTGTACATGTCTATATTTGATCAGAGATATCACATCTTTTTCACCTATGACATYGTTCTGGCGTTACAATTTTCTATGAGAAAAAGGAGGCCAGGAGTTTACTCAGCTCTTCAAACTTGCTGCCATCACTTCTACCTGTCAGGGAGCTGGTGATGCATATTTGAGCATTATYTATGCTTCTGTGTTGCCCATATTTCACCATTCCAGTGCACTAAACTTCCTAGTGGAAAAGTTGACTGTGCCCTGGCTCTGAAGTTTTTGCTGAGTGCATCCCACATCTGAAATCAAGATGTTCAGCAGCAAATTAGGTTTCAATRTCTGGAAAAATCAAACAGATGAGCAGGATTGTTTCCTTCAGTTTGTTGTCCTATGTCTGCTTTCCCAGTCCGTTGAACTAACTCCAACATTCCCCTATGTCTCCCAGTGCATCCCCAGATGCATTCTTTGGTCTAAAGGGGTTGCTATGATGCCTCAGGATTTTCCCCTTTATATTTTTCAAATCCTGTACTGCATTAGTGCATAACTCTAAACTCCTTATAAAGTGTTAGTTAACCGTCTTCACATTTTGGTCAGACAAAACAATCCCTCTAGGCCTGAAATTCAAGGACAGCCTACAGCCTCAGCCCCCGACAAGTATAAACAAAATTGAGTTAGGGAGGGAAGCAAACTCAGGGAATATGACTTCTTCACCTGAAGCTCTAATTGGGGGATTAACCCCTGATATGTAAATGGACCAAACTTATAATTGTGTGAAAAACTTGTGACCATCATCCATTTTGGGTGTAGCCTCTCTCTGAGGCTTTCCACTACCAAAGGTTTACACCAGAGGTGTGCCTTTATTAAACACCTACTTTTAATTCTCCTAATCTTGTCTAGCCTCTGTTCTAGGTAGTTGTTGGAGGTTGGGTTTTCCTGTTCTTACCCTGTTATCTATGGAATTTTGTTCCCATGGAGTTGGCAATACGCACTGATGGGGGGAGGGGGAATTCCTTTGGGTTTTTTGGGAGTTTCTCTGGTGAGGGGAGGAGATACCATGAGAATGGGGGCAGGTAAAAAAGGAGACAGGGTTGGGGGTGTTACAGATGGATAATGGGAAGACTGGCTCTTGCAATTAAGGGAYGAATATTGTGTGGATATTAATAGAAGCTTTATTGATGTACAGTTACGTCCTGTAATTTGTAATTTGTTGCTTAGATGTCCTCTGTTCTCCCCTCAGTTCCCTTTCCCCCCCTCTGTATTGTTGCCATCAGACAGCCTCGGTTATCCAGGACAGGTAGAAAGAAAAGGTGTACAAAAGGTGGTGCTGGGGGGCGTGGTATGACAACACCTGACCTCCAATCAAGTGACAAGAAAGCAGTCTCCACCAATACATGGCAAAGAAGAGCTGACTGACAGGCTGTAGGAGGGGCCCCGGTTGGCTGATGCACACCTTCAAMCCCCCCCAGGGTATAAAAGGTGAAATCCATCTTGAAGATGCGCCACATGATAGGCAGCCATGAGGGAGGCTCCAAGGCTTGTTTCTCCTTATTTAGTCCTTTTGATGTAATTATTTTAAGGTTTTAATAAACCTTTTAAAGCTTTGARAAGTGAGTGGTTGTTTCTGTGMAAAATGCGTATTTTATGATTGGCTTTTCGCAAATATTAAAATGAATATTATATGTGTTGTGTTAGAAAATTATGCTTTATTAATTCTCTTAAGCAGTGTGTTAAATATAGTTTTAGRTTATAACATAATGTTAAAATACAAACTATGCTATATAAGATACTTTTTTTCTAAAGAAAGGACTCACACTGAGATAGCAGCCACARGGCACCTAAATCTTTCAGAGAAAGAGAATTTATTGCTCCATTATMAGGAGAAACGAACTTCTTCCTGCCTCGCTCAGCCCTGAAGAYGCGATCAGGATTAAGAGGAAGAAGCTGACACTGACCAGACAGAATCCTKTGTTTGAATGGAATTTATGCATCATGTATGAGATGTATGAATATGCAACAGGYTATTGTTTTTAAGGGTTAATCCTCTGTTAACRGGTGTCCTTTTTGGGGCTCATTTTGCCCAGAAAAAGGTACCTGGACTGTCCATAACTCTTTGTTTTTATTGTCTTGTATTGTCCTAAATCCTAATTGTCCAAATTATTTTTACTCTAATTATATTGCTATTTTTATAACCATTTTATTACTATTAAACTTTTAAAATTTTACAAACAAGTGATTGGTGTTTTTCACATTTCTCACAGGGGCAGGGCTCTTTCGCTTTTCAGCATCAGAGAAGGACAGCCAGGCTGTTGCTTACTGCAGGGAGAATTCACCAGCACTGTTGGAACTCAGCCCTGAGACACCTACCTCTATCTGCTCATGTGCCTAGCAGAGACCTGTCTTATAAACCAAGACAGTAGCCACTCCAAGACATCAGTTAGATGGTGCAGATACTTTTCTCCTCCTGCAGTATGTTCTACCTGAAGCAGTACACACAGGGACTGGCATGACAGGCTGTCTGCACAGCAAGGGCCGTGCTCAGGGTTTAAGTCAGGATCTCAATAATTTTCCTTCATGGAAAAAAAAAAAATCCAAAATATGTCATTGGGGGTGGAAGTTATATTATTCAAGGAAAGCTAACACACTGTGCAGGAAGCAGAGGCGTTTTGGAAATAACACACCTGTAAGCTATTTWAAAAAAATGACATAGTGATGGAACAAGGGCTTGTTATGGAGAGAATCAAAGGGTTTAAGGAACATRACAAAAATAGAGCATTTCTAACCAATTTCTTCTCTCCTTAGGATTATGACTGCAAATTTCTTTTCTTTTCAGTGCTTGCCTAAAAAAAACAACACAAAAGGAGCAAAATCACACTYCCAACCAACTGTGGTAAAACCTTTTCTGCATGATCTGTGTCATCATCAGCTTCAAGGCCTTGTACACAGAATGACAGTAATCCTTTTACTAGCTTCCCTACAGTAAGACATCACATAGCCAAAATAAAGAGGTGGAAAGGAGGGGCAACAAAAAGGGAAAATTGATTATTTCAATGGTGTTTGATAGTTTAAACTGATTTTCATAAGGTATGAATCAATAGCAGGGACTGAAAATGCCAGACATGAATGACATTCATTCCCCCACCCAAAAGGAAACCAAGAGAAGGAAGAATGGATGACATTTCACACTTTAAATGGAGCAGGAGGTTTAGAGTGAAACATGATCTTTAACATAATCTTTAGCACAGACAACAGAGGAAACTGTTCTGCTGCTTGTTTGGCACCACCTGATTCAGAGATCCTCCTGCTATTGCAGTGGTAGAGTTATGAGAAATATTTGCAATAGAAACCACATCAGTCTCAATAGTGTGCAATTCAAGATAAACCAGATTTGTCCCATGGAGCACAGTTTCCCAAACCTGCTGATTAAGCTTTGGGATGTTCAAACASAGGCAAGAAATTATCTCTGGAGATAGTAGTGAGCAGAAAAAGTGGTGGACATACAGTAGTGGACAGAAACACCTGAAATCTGGGTTGGATGCAAGATGCTTCCAACCATAGGAGTTGGCAGGCAAGTGCAAGCAGGGCAGGAGCTCTCCGTCCTTATTGCCATCTTGAGACATTCACCTGGCAATTCTGCTCACAAGCTGTACATCGAAGTCTTGCTGGGCAGTGGTGTATGTCAGAGGTCCACAGAGGATGGAAAATAAAACCAGAGGGCCCTGGAGACCCTGGAGTTTTGTGCCCTCAYGCAAATTCCATTTGCCCCATTTCAACCCTCCAAAAATTATGAGACTTTGAAACTCCTGTGATATGGGTTTACTTGTCTGGAAGTTTTGCCCATGTCTTTTTCCTCTCCCTTTTCCCTTACTGCCTCACTGCTGCATGCCCCAGCAACCCTCATATCTGGGGAGATGTTTCCACCAAAACTAATTTGTACTATCTTCTCTGGTCTCTCAGTCTGCAGAAGACCCTTATCACCAAAGCCATGTCGTCTTTATCCTGCAGTACTACCTTCTTACACCAGGAGCTTCCACAATATCTGCCACTCCAAGTGATGTACAACATTCCAAAGCACTCCACAAATGTCTTGAGCACTGTGAACTTTGCATTCTTGCTCAATTTTTTTGTCATTGCCTGCCAGGGCATCAAGCAGTGCCTGGGGACCCTGTCACCCAAGAGTGACAAGGTGAGCCAGGACTATGCCCAGGCCTRTGCTCATCCTTCCAATCACTGATCCATAATATGGGTGCAGCTGACTGCTTCACAGCTGGTCGTATCTGGCTGGGTGAGGGTGAAGTGCCCCAGGAGAACTGGACATGTGTCTTTTACCATGCTTTTGGGGTGAATTTCACAGCTATTTGGGTCACTGGTGGCAGATGTGGAGCTAGTTAAGGTGTGTTTCTTTTGCAGCTGTTCCTGAAGCTGTCTGCATCTTGCAACGCCAATGTCTTCATGGCCCAAGGTGAGGTGGGCCTGAGGAAGATTTTGGCTGGGACCACAGGGGACTGAGCCAAGCCTAGTCCAGGGAGATGCCAAGAGCAGCTTCTTCTTCTTTGAGTTCAGCTGAAGACACAGTACCTGAGAGCTGTGGGCACCATATGATGAGAATGATATGGGACAGGAATTGCACCTGACCCAGACAACTTCCCTTCTCTGCTCACCACCAGCACCAAGACAAGCCAAAATCCCAGCATGTGAAACATCATCATATTCCCAGCATCAAACTTCCCTCAACACCCAAGGAATAGAAAATAGGGCCAGAGCAAACCTCTTGGACCTCTTGTTCCTCATGTTTGTTTTTTGTTTTAAAGAACAAGCTATAATCGGAGCAGGAGGAAATGGAACATAAATATTAAACTTTGTTTAGTCTTGGGAAATATAATTTATACTTAGAGTTGGGCATCCTGTTGACATGATGGAACCTATTTTAAGTGTGAGGTGTGCACATGGTCAACCTGTAATCTTTTGCAATTGTATAAAACCTGCCAGTTCTTTTCTTCTTGTCTTCTTTCTTTTGTCTTATTTTTCTTCTTTTTTTTCCTTTTTAATGTAACTTCTAGAAAGCAACTGGGCTAACATCAGTTCAAGTTAATGATACTTATAGAGGCAGTGATGTCTTGGAGCATCTCAGCAGCTGGAAATTTTGCTTTCTGTTCACGCATTTCTGTTTGTCCTCATGCCAGCCCCACCAACTAAGCCTGTTYATCTCTACTTTGGAAGAATGGGAACCCCATGAGACTTGGAGGGGTGAGGATATGGTGAAGATTGACTTTGTGTGACCAGCACTGGCCTGTGGGCTCTCTGTTTTGAAGTGGAATTTGCCAATTGCCACATCCTGCAGCCCTAGTACAGAAAAATGTAGAATTTGTGCATGGCAGGTACCAGCAGAAATTATTTTAGGACTGATGGTTCCAAGCAGTTTTGGGGACAAGATCCCACAAGTCTGCACGGTGTGGTGTCCCTCCTAGAGTGCTCAGGTTCTTTCATGGGGTATACATCAATGCTGTCAGATAACCCAGCTCCTCACATCAATCCCACTGAGGGTTAGCTCTCCTCTGGGCACCCTTCCCCACCAAACCAGATTGTTCCTTCCAACCTGGGTGTAGTCCTTGGGTTTTCTTCAAGAAAACCTGGATCAGTTTGGCTGCTTCTGGTCTGCACAGTCCTTCTGCACTATTCCAGACAACTTTGCATGCTGTCCCCACCTTACTCAGGACACTCTAAAAGAAAGTAAAATAACGATCTCAGGGTAGTGGGGTCACCATTCAGAGGTAGATAACTGAGTGTTATGCACCTGGACATGTCCAACTTCCACTAGAAAAGGGTGAGGTTTGTGTGGATTAGGCCAGGGATCACTCCCTAGGAGAGATATCTTTAGTGGGAGAGATGTGACTGGAAAAGCCATCTGCACTTAGGTGTCACTGGGAATGAACCACTGGCTGACCCAAGTTTCTGCTGCCCACACACCAGAGACGGAGTCTAACAACAGCAGGACCTGTAGGAATATTCCTGCTGCTTTCATGTAGTCTGAAATTTCATGTTGGGAGACTTCCTATCCTTTCTGAGATGGACTATTTTCCTATTAGCTAGCCAAGCACTACCTGGGAAATACAACTGGCTCTCCATCTCTAAGCAGCAGGTCCACTGTGGTGCTCTAGGCTTAGCTACTGTGACATCAAGTTGGCCATCAGGTTGTCCTGCTGTGGTGACARGAGAAGATACAATATATGCTTGTTCCTTGGTCAATCCATAAGCATAACAGCTTCCAAATAAGCTACTGTGGGTTATGAGGTGAGTTTTGGTCCATAATAATAATAGTAACAACAACAACAACAACAATGCATATACACGTACACCTGTACTTAGGCAATAGTGAAGGCAGTAAAAAAAAATTATTGTTTTCTTTGTTACCATTATGTACATGTGGCTATTAAATTGATTAGTCTTATTACAATCTTATTGCAAAAACATGAGCAAAGGGTATTTACTGAGATATCTATCAAACCACATTTTTCACATCCGTAGATGTTTTCATCTTGAATCTCCCAGTATGCTGCAGTTCTGAAGTAACTCTGACTCAGAGGAGCTGGTGTGCTACAGAGAGCAAACCTGTTGCAGAGAAGCAAAAGCTGGAGCCTGCAAATGTTTAGCAGAATTCATGAACCTGTTTGGCACATGGTATAAAAGGATGTAGCTTKCAGCGGATTTTAATAAGAAGATCCRGGAGAGGGGGACAGAATTGATGCTGTCTGAGAGGAGGGAGCCAGCACTTCATTTTTTTTGGGTGAAAATTCTTGGCCATTGTTGCATATCTAAAAAAAAAGTTGATAAAGCATATGATGCAGAAGGAAAACCTCTCCTCTAAGGGAGATCACTCAKTTGAGATGTTTCCTGATTGGTGGTCAGGTGTTGTTACACTGCACCTCTTGGTAATAAGCCAGCCTTCTCTAAATGCCCTGACTAGGAAGGCTGTTACAAGGGGGAGGGGAAAGAGGACTATGGGGGGGACATATTGCAAKAACATCACTATACATTTTAACATCTACATAAGATCTATCTCACTTGTGAGAGCCAGGTATTACATTACATGTATATAACAACACCCAAAGTAAAGGAAGCAAAATTCATCCCACATTCCTTCTTAGAAGGTATTTACATTATTACCCATTCAAGCATTAAATTGAATTTACCTTTTCCCCCAARGCTGTGTTTGGCCATCCCACTGCTGTGCCATGAAGACACAAATGACCTGTTGGGACACCAAACATGATGTGCTYGCCCTACTCCCATATACCTTTTTCCTACACACCCCATCCTGCATGGACTTGAAATGTAAGGCTTTCAGCCAGCTCAGTGCCCCTGATTTACCCCAATCCCTGAGAATCTCCAGACTGACAGCTGTGGGACAGCCATGGATGACTTCAGAGGCAAGCACGTGTCCCAAAGCCTGTGGAGGGGATTTTTTGTGGTATTCACAGACTGTTTCATGTGTCAATAYGAGAGGAGCGTAATTACCAGCTGAGAAACTGCAGGAAATAAGCCAAGGCTGAATGAACAAAATGGAGAATAAAGAGAAGAGCAGAGGACACACATATCTTAAAARCATTACGGATGTATGTATTTACGTAGTCTGGGGAGCCTGGAAATATATGAGAGCTTATGACTGCAAAGGAATGAATTCAAGGACTAGTCTATGGGGAGTATTTTTTTTTTCCCTGTGACTTCAAACTTCTCTCAGCGCTTGCAGAGTTTTAGTCAGCTGGCATGCAACAGAGGTACGACTTCCCCAAGGAAACTCTTCCTTGGCTTGAGCTGGAAAGGCTGCTGGGAGAGTCGAGGGAAAAAAAGACTGCAAGCAGAGACAAAACCTTCTCCTCCTCCAGCCACAGAGCAGGTACGTGGAGATGTGTGTGAGCCCGGGAGCCTGCTGGAAAGTTGCACTTTCAGCTGTGGGAGAGATGAGGGCTCTGGTGACTTTGAGCTGCAGCCTTTGAAAGTAACACAGATGAGGAAGGTACTGTATAAATAAAATGTTCTGTGTTTATGAATAGGCTGAGGAACTGGCTGAGCATGCTGTGTAGATGGCTCTATCCACCCAGTTTTATATTTAATCCATCAGGGACTTGCACTGTGTGAGTTAGATCATTTATATTAAGGAGGCACCAGTTTGTTTATAACAGTACAGTTGTCATACACAGTATTTGCTATTATTCTTCATGTTTGCAGGAATAGATAATGGGGAAATGTTTGGATTTCTTTTTTCTTCACAGGACTTCAGTCTATTTATGGTACTACTGCATTATAGCCTTCTGAACTAGGAGTGCTGCAGAGATCAGCACTGTACACTAATTAAATGCCACTCAACCAGCTCTCCAACACTGAATCCTAATATAGCCTTGGMCAAATCACACAGTCCCTGGGTGAAATAGGCAAAATGCTGTTTGGCTGGTCTGCTCTTCTTCCTGTCAGTGCTGTCATTGAGCTCTCCCAGCTGGAGCACGAGGTGTGAGATGGCAGGGTTATTTTGCTGCTCTTAAGATTCTGACATCTTGAATGTCACCTCTGGGTAAACGATGGTTTACTGAGACATCTTTGCTGGACCTGGACTGTTATCATGAGAATGAATGTTTAGGCAATATTTGGAAATAGTAAAGTTTTAGAAAATCATAGTTTACATAAAAATCGCAGTAAATTTTCTAAGGCTAAGCCCAGTTGTAATTTAGATAAAAGAATTTTTGATAAAAGACAAATATGCTTCCCTTAAATAGAAGCAATAATTTGTCTTTGTACAACAGTGATAATTTGGGTTTTTTACTAAGATATATTAATTTATAATCTAAAATAAACACATTACTCTAAAATGCTGAAATCCTCTAGTTTTCAAGAACAAAATTTTACAACCTGTCATCTCTTTTTTAAGCAGATGGTTACATCTTAGTGACTGTATCAGTGCTTGGCCTTTTACTAGTAAAACGATGGGTGGATTCAAGCATGGATATCAGTATTATGTAAATCAAATCTATCAGAAATAATTTTCCTTACCTCATTTTGTTTCCTTTTGAATTTTATAAAAGCAGTACACCTTTTCCCAAATAGTGACCTCACTGTCTTTAAAAGGTCATATTGCTGAATTAAAAGTGTATTTTATAAACTGGTAAGAAAATATTCTGGTTTGGTTCCTGAATTTGAATTTTATTCTCCAGGGAGAGTATTTCGTGCTTAGATAGTTTAATCTGCAAATGCCAGTACTTGTCACTTTTTGCTGATAAAAGAGTTTACATTTTCCCATCTCCCTCTGTCCTTTTGCCCATCACTCACAAATTCTCCAGGCTTGTGGGTTTCATTCAGTTCTTGTTCATTTACATTTTCTTTCCTGAAGAGAGTAGGAGGAAAAAGGGTGAATAAAATAGGGAACCTGGCTAAAACCTCAATAACTGGAAATGTTACTTTTTGGTGGAGAAATGCTGTTAGCTGAACATCTGATGAAGATGCCCATGGAAAGAGGGCAGAAATAGAAGGAAGGAAGGCAGCAGCTTCAAAAGACAGGAGAAAAGCCTTGTTGGCTTTACAAGAGAAGGAGAAGATCTATTTTGATCTGTGGACTTGACACCAGGARGACGAGGGCCTGCATCTGCCTGTGAGATGCCAAGCGCAGTGTAGATGGCAGGAACAAAATAAACCAGGGGAATCAGCTTCTGGAGATTCTGGAGTTGTAGAGTGTCAGGAGCTRGAGCTGTGCCTCCTTCTCAAAGTCTGTGGCTCAGAATGGCATTGGGTATTCTTTTTAACAGGGTTAATATAAATGTTGTCTCCATCTCCCCTGTGGGATGAATTCCAGCCAAAGAGAAGCAAGACTTAYCCCACTCCTGCGTTTACAGTTCAGACCTACTTTCTAAGGCAGTAACTTGTTTTATTTACTTCTCTAGAGAGTTTGATTCATAGTGCTTGACACAGGACTCAAACAAAAGCAGTGCCTTAGAAAGCAGCAGCATTATGAATGGACAGACTCCAGAAAGTCTGGAGACTCAAGACACAAAATCGTTAAGACATTTTCTTGTTCCTCTGAAACTCTTGGGAACCTGCAGCAGTTCACAGACTGACTGGTAAGAGCCAGCAGCTAGGATTTGCTTTTTTTCCTTGCTCTGGGCCATGGTGGGGAAGGAGTTTGGAGGAGAGGAGAGGTCTGATAAGGTGTCCCTCACTTTGGGTGACAGAGGATGAAATTCAACCGACATTGACAGAAACTGAGTAGGAAGTGACTGCTGAGACACCACTGGAAAATAAGGATTTCACAGGGTTTGCAGGTGCAAACTCTTTGTGGTGGGTTTCAGTGCTGGCCAAATGCCAGTGCACTCACTAGAATATACTTACTAATTTCCTGCTGTGAGACARGATTAGGAGGAAGGCAAAGTAGGCTCAAAAGTTAAAAGGATATAAATWAAACTTTATTAACACTAACTAAAAAAAAAAAACAACTATATATAATAAGAATCAAAATAAAACTTCTGGAACATTTCTCCTCTCCCTACAACCTTTTCTTTCTCACTCACAACACACAGAAATAATTCAGTCAGTTTATCACTTCTAGAATAGTTTTTCTTCAAAGTTCACTTAGGGAGAGGAGTCCCTCTAGTAAATTTATGGAGACTTTTCTACAAGAAAGCAGTTCTCTTGTGGCTTCTAATTTTCACTAATAGCATCTGCCCAGAGAAATTAAATCTGCAATTGTGAAGTCCCCCCAKTTTTCACAGCTTTCCCCACAGCTGTGTTTATGGGCCATGTTAAGTTATGGGATACTGTTTTAAGGATGAGCTATTCAAAGGCAAAGGTTCTCTTTATTTATTTCCAAGATCATCTTCATCTCTGAGAGTAGAGGTCTTTTTCTTATCTCYCTGGGGGCATAGGGTCTTCATCACTCTTCTCTCTCTTTTCAAGCTTTTTATTAAATTCACGGCTATTTCAACATTTGCCTGCTTTAACACAGGTTTGAACAATCCATCCYCTCATAATTCTTCAATGCGTTATAGGGAAAAAGCAGTCTGATGGATCAATTAAATTTTTTCTATAGCTTTATAAGAGGATTTCAGTCCTAAGATTAAGGCATCTCCTCATCGCTCCCATCTGGGACTTGACTTCTTCTTCACTGACCTTGGTGTCTTCATGTTGCTTYTCTACGTGYCTGCACTTTGTTGTTTTCTCTCACTCGAGGGAGGATTGAAGCACAGAAMGAGTCAGTATCTTGCCCAGGGCCTGCAGATGCTCAGGTGGCCCCAGCCGGGCTCAGGAGCTTGTGGCGGGAGCTGTGCGGGCAGCGGCTGGGCTGGGGCAGTGCCCGGGATCCCAGCAGCCTGGCCAGAGCTCAGCAGCCAGAGCTCAGCGGCCGGGCCAGAGCTCAGCGGCCGGGCCAGAGCAACCCAGAGCTCAGCAGCCAGCCCAGAGCTCAGCGGCCGGGCCAGAGCTCAGCGGCCGGGCCAGAGCTCAGCGGCCGGGCCAGAGCAGGCCAGAGCTCAGCAGCCAGCACCTGGGGAGGGGGGCCAATGGCTTCTCCTCCCCCTGCCTGGTGGCTGTGGGTGAACCCCAATGGCGGCAGAATCTTGGCTGAGCCGGCCGGGTCTCGTTTGCTCCTGGGGCCCGTTGGAGCCCGGCTCAGCGGCGGGCAGGGCTCAGCAGCAGCAGCAGCAGCAGCAGCCCGGGGTCAGCAGCCACGGCAAAGCCCGGCCTCGGCCCTGCGGCCTCCCCTGCCCTGCCCTGCCCTGCCCTGCCCTGCCCGCCCATGGGCACAGCCCCACGGCACAGCCGAGACAGGGGGCCAGGCCGGCTGAGTTATGTTTTGGATGGATAATGAGATGATTGGCTCTCACAATTAAAAGATGACTACTGTGTGAATATTAAGAGAAGCTTTAGTGATGTACAGTTATGTTATTGTGGTTTAGATGYCCTYTGTTCTCCCCACAGTTCCCTTTCCCCCTGTGTTGCTGCCATCAGACACCGGGGCTGTCTAGGACAGGTACAAAGAAGGCTGCACAGGTGTCCCTTGCCTGGGRCAGTGGGGAATGGAAAAGCTCAGGGGGTTGCTCAGGRGGTGCAGCATGGCAACACCTGACCTCCAATCCAGTCACAAGAGAGCAGWCTGCACTGATAAATGGCAAAGAAGAGCTGAGTGACAGCCTTTGGGAGGGCTGGGCGGGCTGATGCMAYCCCCAGGGGTATAAAAGACTGAGCCTCCCTCTTGAAGATGAACCAACCATGTGGTATCCACAAGGGGCAGTTCCCAGCGCTGCAGCTTTTTCCTTCTGTAGTCCTTTGTTGTATTTTTGTTAAGGTTTAATAAACTTCTTTAAATTTTCAAAATAAGCAGTTGTTTCTCACAGTTACCTGCTCTCAGGCCAGAAAAGGCAAGGCAGAATTCCCGGGATTTTTCGGTTTTAGCATGGGAGTCCACAGAGGTGTATCACCTTTCTCAGTGCTTTAACAGGCTGTCARTTCTCAAAGCTAATTACTGATTGATTTTTTTTGGTCAGAAACAGAGGAAACTGCTAGCAGCTTCTCTTAGAACATCACTTCTGTGATGCAAAACCAGCACACYCTTTGGCATTACTGGGATGGGACAACCCTTGCTATTTTGTGGGCAAAAAAAACTTGATTCTCCAATCTGTGTGATGGAGGTGATAATGACTGGGGCTTTGAGCAATGTGGTCTAATGGAATGAGTCCCTGCTCATGGCAGGGGTGTTGGATTATCTACAAGGTCCCTTTCAAATTAGTCCATTCTCTGATTCTATGACCYAGTCTCTGACTCATGCAGGTGACACTTGCCTTGCAGACGTATCTTACCAAGCCCACAYCATGCTAAAGTTTCAACGCCACTTTATAGTGTAAACTGCTGGGTAGCCCAAAGCCAAAAATATTGAAAATTTGGGAAATCAGCCAAATGCTTTGGAGTCTTTGAAACTGTTTGCTGCCAGATCCCCTTTGGGAAAGGACAAAGATGGCAAGGACAGCAGCAATCTTTCCCACTGCAGCTGGTGTCGTCTGAGAGTGTGGTTTTATTGAAGCAAAGCCCTGAGCAGTAGAATCAGTGCATGCCCTTCCCTCCTGCTTTGGCATTTGTTTCTGTCCAGGCTCTTCTTTACAGTTCAGCTGGCACAGCTACCTGGTTACTCAATAAAACAGCTTGAGGAGCAGAGTTGGCTTTTTGAAAAGCACAAAATCTCTGTTATTTTTATCCCTGTAAATCCAAACTTCCTAAARTGCTCTGAACTTCCAGGTGTAGAAAAATTGGAAGCTGCCACCATCCTGGCCACCTGCTGCTCTTAACTAGAGGCATGAGATTTGTGGTTAAAATCAGATCAAAATATTCTACTAAAAAAAAAAAGTATTTATTTTCCTTGGAGACCTCAAATATTTGAGGTTTGCCTTACAAGGTGTCTGTGCTTTTCAAGTGCTATTGCACACTGCTGACAAGGCAAGCTCTAAACCCAGAGCATCCAGAAGGCGTTTAAATCTCTGAATAGCACAGTGGTCCCCAGTTTCAACATGAGTTTCCTGCTCACCCCACGGGGGTTGCAGATGGAGAGCTTGACTCCAGGGAGTGTGCCAGAGGGATGAAATGGAGAACAGCACTGCAAAGTGAAACTCAAGACATGACATGCCTGGGGGAAGGTGATCAAAACTAATGTGATGAGAGCCCAGTCAAGGGAAACTTTTCTGAGATTGTGAGAATTTCACTGGTGGACAATTCTCCTGWGAGCTTAACAAGTATTTTTCTATCCATTGCACCCAATCATACCCTCCCCTGTTGCCTTGTCATAGTATTTTTATTGCTAGACATGCAACCTGGTCCAGTGAAAGGTGTCCCTGCCCATGGCAGGGGGGCTGGAACTAGATGAACTTTAAGGTCCTTTCCAATCCAAACAATTCTGAGATTCTATAAATCTGTGATTTATACCTCTCATTTCAAGGTGCCTTACCAAGCAAACTAAGAGCTCAGCTCTTTGGTGCAGTATCTCAGCCATGGGAAAACTGTGTTGTGGCAGTTCAGGCATGTGTCTCTGGCAGAAAACAGCAGGGAAATCTGTGTAGAAGTGAGTTTTCCTGAAGCAGGACTTAATTAGCAAAAGGAAATGAGGAAACCAGCTGCTCCAGCTCTAGAGGGCAGCACAAAATAATAAATAAAAAGCTGAACTTGGGCAATTTGAAATCATCTGCATGACAAAAGCGCCCCTTTGCAGTGGGAATTCTTCCCACTGGATCCAGTATATTCAGCACTGTCTACTTACAGCCAAAAATTCAGCAGCTCATCTGAAAATGCCTTTATGGAGGCCTTTAGCCCTAATTCCTGTCTCATGCCATGAAAATCCATCAAGGGTGTTGTAGCCAACAATGGACCCCCTCCTGTCAGCAGACTGCAGTCACACTCTCATTAGTAGGATGACTGCAAAAAGAAAAGTTATTTCTTCCAGAACAGGTTTCCAGATTTTGGGGTTTATAATTATCAGCCACGAATTTTAAACATTTAATCCGCAAGCACTGTTTCCTTAAAGATGCAGAGAGGGATTTAGGTGCAGGAGCCTACGACCCTCCAGGAATGTAACTTGCAGACACACCCAAAATAAACACACTGTCATGCCCCACGCACACAGCCAAACAGTGGCATCGCCMATAAGTTACTTTTTCTCTGGAGAAAACCCACAGCCTGATCCTGACAGTTCCTCTGGCAAAAATCCCCCCGTCTCTCAATGCCTGCCCCAAGGAAGGGCTGCAGGATGTCACACAGTAGCTGACTCCGTCCCGAGCACAGCGGTGGCTAGGACCCAGCACGAGCCCGGGGAGGAGTGGAGAGGAAGACAAGCAACATAATTTAAAGCAGACACTGTCCCAAATAAGGTTATTTCCCTGAAAATGCCTTCATTCTGAAGTTATGAGTGAACTTCTAGGTGTCCTGAATGGGTGAAAATGAACCTGAAGAATAATTGCATCGATACCAGGACTGAATCGATTTTGAAGAGCTGGACATGCTTTTTACAGAGATGATAAACTCTGTTTGGGGATGCAAGAAACCCTTGAAACAAGGTAAATGTGAAATAGTCACTCTTTTTACCCCTGAAGGCTCTAACTTAACAGGAAAGAGTCTAGTGTGGAAAAGGATCAGACCCTGGGGAGTGTGGTTTTTGTTCTGTGTGTTCTCTTGTATTTAACTTTCCTTGGCACGGGAGAGCATCTCCGTTAATTGTCTAAGCAATAACAAAAATTACGTTTGGGGGAAATCTGGAAAGTGCTGCTTTTATTATGCAAACAACATCTGTGAAGTAGTTTCAGGATTAATATTTTGATAGAGATGGAGGCAAACATTGTTCTGAAGTGGAAACTGGGAATGAATTGTTATTATTCCATAGTTTGAAATGTGTATTGGGGCAGAGTGCTGGTCTTTGCCTTCTCTGCCTTTCCTACTTTTTAAGTGGGCATGCTGACATGGTTAGGGTATGCTTTTTCTAGAATTATTTGACTGACTTATTAATACTCCTTGGGGATGGTATTGACTTAAACTACCTTTATTTTTCAGCTGGGGTTGACACTGCATGATTTTGAAGTGCCGTGATGGAAAGCTGTGGATTTAAATAGGKTTCATAGCTCAGACCTCTGAGTTATGCTGGGGTTTCTATCACAGCTTCCAGTGGGAGCAAACTGGCRCTGATCATGAAGCTACTTCAACTCTGGGAAAGCCTCAAAGCAATTAAAGCTCCTTTAAGTTGAGTTGTTGCTGCTGTTGCTCCCAAACTGTTTTTGTAAGCTGTGGGTGGAGAGATCAATGCCAACAGGAAGGGTTTAGTGTCGGTAGACGTCCTCTTGCACACCAAGGGAATGGGGGTCCTGTAACCCTGAGCTTGGCACTGGGAGAGTGTGGGGGAATGCTGAGACCTGCCCAGAGGGYAGAAAAGAGGGAGATGCACTGATGTGTCACACTACAGGTTGCTGAGAAGGATCTAAAGGTTGTTCAGAGAAAAGCTACACAGGAAAAGCTCCTTCCCTGGACAGCTGAACTGAAAACTACCCTAGGAAGGGAATCTCCTTGAGCAAGGAGGTTGGGCTGTACCATGACAGGTCARGAGGAAGTAGCTTCAGGCTGTGCCAGAGGAGGTTCAGTTTGGATRTTAGGAAAAATTTCTTCATCACAATGGTTGTTAAGCACTGGCACAGGCTGCCAGAGACCCCATCCCTGCAGGGATTTAACAGATGTGTGGATGTGGCACTTAGGAACATGGGATAGTGATGGCCTTGGCAGTGCTGGGAGAGCAGTTGGAGTTGGTGGTCTTAGAGGGCTTTTACAAACTAAATGGTTCTGTGAAGACAGAGTCTATGTTGCTTTATGCTGGAAGAGGCCACCACATCCTTGATGAGCTTCAGTATGTGACAGCCACCTTAGAAACACCTTGAGGGACAACTTCCTTGCTTATTACACATTTGCCTTACACAGCAAACTATTACATCATTTTTTGTGTGTTCAAATACATAAATTTCCCAGCTGCTTTATAAACCTAAAATTTAAGAGATTACAAAGTGTGTTTAGACTCTGGATTGTGTCAGGTTTATTATTTAAGAGGCAAAGAGACCTTTTTTTGCACTGACAGTGTGACGAGGGAAAACATTGCAGAGCACATGGGCCWCATACTGTTCCTCAAGGTGGTGCCCTGTTGTGGCTAATATCCTCAGCTTAATTCATTTTGTCTGAACAAAAAGGATTTCCCTTTGAGGGCTTGGAGAAAAGCCATGTAATCATTGGTGTGTTCATCTTTTATCACCACTTCAGCAAACCAATACTCAAATGATATAAATAGATTTCTCCTCCTTAAAGGAGGTTCCAGCTGCTCTAAGCAGGGGGAATGAAGAACAGAGGGGGACAACAGAAACATTATAGATGGTGATATTGGCAATTCCTCCTTCCATCAGATGATTTCAGCATATTTTGCAAACATTGATTCAATGGTAGAGAATTAACATCCTTGGTTTGGTTTTAGCAGGGAGAAACACACTTCTGATCCCATTGCTGAGACCTGTTCTTTCACCTTGGGGTCACAGGTCACCATCCATCACTGGGGTTTTCTTGTGAAATGGAAGGAATACACAAACTGTACAGAGAGTAGCTGTGGTCTAATCCTTCCCAGTTTCTCTATTCCTAGTGSACAGCTCTGTTCTCTGGTTCAGGAGGGTAAAAATGGGGAGATTCCCATCAGGAGCTTGTTGGCATTGCTGTTCAGTGACTKTCAGTGCTGTAAGGGGCCATCAGCTGCATCCAGCAAAGTGATTAAGCAGAGGGATCTCCATTAGCTGAGAATGATCCAATCTTTTTTGTTTCCAGCTATTCAATGCTCTGTGGGTGGAAGCCACTTAGCAACAGTGCATTGATGGCAGTGGCTTGTGCATGGGATTGGGGTTGCATTTGGAGCTGKTTGAAGCAGGAATGCTTGCCTTCAGCTTTGGTTCTGTTTTTCCCATTGTCCAGTGACAGGCCTCCCAGAGGTGTTTGCTTCTTTTGCAGTTCTGTGCTGTTTTGCTGGAGTGCTTTCCAAACAGTTAAACTCTGATGAGTTCTCTGTTTCACACAAATCTATTATATCTGTCTCTTTGTAAGGCTGATGATCTGTCCTTGTCCATGGCAGGGGGATTGCACCAGATAGCATTTAAAGGTCCCTTCCAACCCAAGCCTGAGAGAGTTCAAGAAGCATTTGGACAACACTCTTGGACACAGGGTGTGACTCTTGAGGATGGTGCTGTACGGGACCAGGGATTGGACCCAATTATTTTTGTAGGTTCATTCCAGTTTTACGTATTTTGTGATTCTGTGGAACATMTAGTTCTATGATCTCCTGTCAAATGTATTTATAAGCCTGTCCACACCTGGAGTGTGTAAAATGAAAAATCTCAGTCCACTCCTGTTCTGGTTTGAAAGCAAAACCAGTAAGAGACTCCAATTCAGAAATATAATTTATTAAGAAAAGGAAAAAAACCCAAAATAAAAGCAACAATACAAAAGAAAAACTACTGACAGAGCCAGAATACAACCTGACACCCTGCTAGTTGGGGTGGTGGTAGCAGTCCAGGTGAAATGCTCTTGTTGAAGTGGTGGTCCCATAGAAAAGATCTGGTAGCTCTTGTCCTCTGGAAACCCATGGGTAAGGGSAGCTTGTTGTGTCCCAAAATGCAGATTATGTCCAATGGGGATGCTTAGCTCCTCCCCCCAGGCAGAGCATCTCTCAATGGGCTGAGTCGTTCTGTGAGTCATGTGGTGGGTCCCTTAAACAGAAATGGCTCCTGGAGGGAGTGATCTCTGAGCCATGGGCCCATTGGTGGGCCCATTAACAGGAGAGAAGGAAGAACAATGCCCYTCCTGGTTTCAGCAGCTCTAGAGGATGGGAATAGAACACATCTTTATTTTGTAACCTAGGACAATCCTTAAGCTGTTGTCATTAACTCAGCAAGGATACACATGTAAAAGCTCTTTGACGCTCTGGGATAAGAGGAGTAGAAAGTGTTTGGATGGAAATGACATCTGGTCCCACTTCTGGTTGTTACTGAGCAGCACCTATTGGCTTTGCTCAGGACATGCCACCCAAAATTTATGCCCAGTTGAAAGCACCGGTGTTGTGTCTCTGGGGTGTGTGAAGATAACTCAGCCTTCAGTAGTTTTCTTTCTCCATGATGCCAGACACCCTGCCCAGCTTGAACATCTGGACTTCGTGGAGTGTCCTGGATATYATTTAGGCAGCAGCTGAAATCACACTGGGGAAGACCCATTAAATGCCTTGGACCTTCCTTTCAAGTCCTCAGAGATGGCTTAATTTATTGCACTGCTTGTGTCCTTCTCCATGTTAGATGATGACCTGGTGCCAGCTTTTGCATGTGTAGACCACTGTGTCCCATATGAAATCTAACTGTAATTATTTTTACCCACAGAGCCATGAAACTGTACATCATCTTCTTCCTGGCAGTGGTGAACAAAGGAACCTCTAACTACCAACTACCCAACGGGACATCCTGTGAAATGGTAAGGCTGTCTCTCTACTTAGGTCCCTTGAGATCCTGAGTGAGGTTGGGACCCCCTTGTTACAGGCACTGCACAAGCAGCTACAGCCTCTGAGAAGGGAAACCCCCAGGACCAGGCTTCCTGAGATGGCAGAGGTGGGATTTGCAGGTTTAGGGGATGCTTGGCAGTCTGTCCTCAGGCTGTGTCYTTCTTGTAGTGACAGCACCCAAAGGGGAGGGGTGGGCAAAGAAGGGTCACTATCTCGGCTTTTTTTTCTAAGGAGGAGCTGGTTAAAAGAATTTTGACTTGATTTCCCTAAGACTGTACAGGGTTTCTGTGGCTAAGACAGAGAAAGAACTTAGACTTAAAATCAACTTCTTTATATCAGTTGTTCTTTATACTTTCATTAAAACATTTTCTGTGGAATACTTCTATTCCAACTCTTTTGTAATAACAAGTAGACTGACCTCCTCTGCCCTGACACAGCATTTCTGCCAGAGAAGTTGTACCTGACTTCTGCTGGAGCAAAGAGAAATGACAAAGACTTTTGCTCCAGTACAAAATCTGCTCCTTGAATTTTTGCAAGCACGTGGTACAATATTATAGATGTTATTTGCAACTGAGCTTTCTCCCTTCCCTCTCCAAGTGCTTCTGACTGTACCAGGATGTTTAAAAATACTTGGTTTTTTCCCTCCTTGAACACTGAAGCTGTTCAGCACAAATCCTCAAGAATTTCCAAAATAGGGAAAAAATAATTTGCTAGCTGTACACATCTCCCTTGTGGGACTCATTCCATTCCTGCCCACCCTGCCATATTGCTGCACTTCCTGAATTCCAGAGAAATTAAGACCTAGAGTATATATAAAAAGATCTTGGGAAGGTGGCTGGGTAGCTCAGCTCCTTGGCYGGAGAGGGAACTCTGATGCAGCCASTGTAAACAGGACAGCCTGGGTCCATGTCATCGTCACATGAAGGCTGGATGAGCCACGCAATAATCCAAGCAGTTTCATCCCATTTCTTGATGGGTCACAGACCAGGCTGATTGCTGAGAAGTAAACACATGCTTGCTTGCACTACTCCACTGTAACCTGCTTTCATCAAGCCAACAACACAACTGTGCTGGGATAAAATGAGCCCTGACAGAAAACACACTGCAGTCAGGGGCCAGGGTGCTCATCTGATGTAAATCAACAGCTCAGTCAGTGTTGCTAATGTCCATGCTGATTGCCTTCCTTCACTGGCATCTGGGGTGCTCTAAACACAGCTCAAAGAAAGAAGGAGCTGCTGGATTAGCTGGTTAGCTGTCATTGACAATCCTGCATTGCATCACAGCCTCACTGCTTTATATGGTACTTTCCCTGTGGTGATACCTTTAGAATAGCAAAGGCTCAGAAATGGAAACTTTAATCTCAAATATCACGGAAGAGGCATGAGTCACAAACCTGTGCCACTTTCTGAGTCACCACTGGTGGTTCTGTTGCTGAACTAAACTCTCCTACAAGAGATTTTAGGAAGTAAGCAGCCCCTACCAGACCCCTGACATGGGGGTGAACTGCACTGATTACACCAATTACAGCACATCTATCAGTTTGTGAGACAATAAGGAACAGATCAAATGTCAGGACCTTCTTTCTAACTCACATTATTTTCCAAGGATAGGCAAAGCTGCAACTGTATCATATTTTGCCTCCCAAAGAAAGATGATTTTGCTAATTCCTGTTAATTGGCAAAGGAGGAGATTTCAAATAATTCATAGAAGGGAAGGGATTTTAAAAAATTATATTTTACCTTGCTTTGAGGTGATGCAAGGACAGATGCATATCCAGATGTCATAGGTCAGCTGATGTGTGGTACCTGGCAAAATGCTAAGGTTTGATTGTGTAGCTAAGCCTCTCCCTGAGCAGCTCTTCTAAGAATGGTCAGGAACACCATACAAGTACAGGTCAGTGCCAAGTGGCTCCAGCCCAGATTCTTGGTTCAAATGTCCATGAATTGATACAGGAGAACTCAATGGCAGGCTTGAGTCCAACTCSTTTTTGTAGGACTCTTACTGAGGTGGCTGACAACTTCCACCCAGTGCTGAAGAACTGGAGCCAGAAACCAAATGATGCCCAGCTTTTGAACTGTTGGGTAATTTCTTTTTTTTTTTTTTTGCCAGCACCTTAATGGACCAAGTGGTCCTCACCCTCYAGTACTTCTTGACAATGAAACAAACTGATGGCAGCACTGGCAGAGGTGATGAAGTCAGAACATGAGACTGACAAAAGTCTCTTTTCCAGTCTCAGGCTACCAACCCATTGGGCTAAGGGGTGAGAGGCGAGGAGATAAACTAACAGATGCTGTTTGCTCCATCCCACAGAGACATGCTTCGTCTTTTTTTTCCAACTGCTGATGACAATGAAATTCATGCAGTTTGAGCCTTGGGGGAGAAAGTATGGTGCAGAAGAGACAAGATAAGAAATTTAGTGAGTATCAAAATAGTCAGTGAAAGGGAAGGAGAATTTAAAAAGAAAAATGAGAGGGGAAATGTTATAGGAACAAATGGCAGACAGTGTGAGGTGTAGATTTTATCAGTCCCTTTTATCACTGGGAGGGTTCCATGGATGCAGATTAAAAACCAAATCCTGCAAGRTACATGGTGAACACTGGCTGACCTCTCCCCCGTCATCTTCAAGGAAAAGCACATTTTTGGCATTGGCAGGAATTGCATCAGGACTTTGGTAAGATTCCTGCTGCCCAGGGGGAGTGGAGGGTGCTCAGCACTTGCTGGRATCTGGCTGAAAGTGGGAGAAGAAACCTGGCATCTGCCTTAGGATGCAAACCAATTTCTACCTTTTCACTCTGGATTTTTGTGTCCTCCTGGCTTCTTCCTCTTCCACAAATGAGTAAGAAGAGGTTTCCTGCCCTGCTATTCGTGCCTAGGAAATAAGGCCAACTCTGGACATAATTTAATGCAAAATGAGGAATTGCACAGTGACTTTGCAGGAAAGAAATATTTTCAGTGAGAAGTCAGAAAATTTCCCTCTTTTTTTTTTTATGTCTAATTTATTTTAGCTGAGGGAGTTTTGAGTGAGTTGGAGGGAAAAGAGGAAGAGGTTTAAGTTTT
This sequence comes from Cardinalis cardinalis, assembly GCA_014549065.1. NCBI lineage: Eukaryota > Metazoa > Chordata > Aves > Passeriformes > Cardinalidae > Cardinalis > Cardinalis cardinalis. The sequence continues at coordinate 1,001,258 of JACDOX010000190.1, read as the reverse complement.
AATAGTCAGTTTACTTGGGATCATTGGGAAAAATGTGTCATAGGAGCAGCTTGTGTACATCTAGAGTTTGAATGAGCACTTGCACTTCTCTGGCAMATTCTTGTGTGGTCTCCAGAACTTAGATGATGCATAAGAGATTCACAAAATGCTGACTAGTGCCCCACTTCTGCTAAGCAGATCTGCCACTTCATTCACCTCAAAGGTCATATAAAACAGATGGGATTTAATATCTTTGACTTTTAGTATTTGCTTGATTTCTGAAAAGCTTTGTGTCTTGGAATCTGGGTCCTGCTTCTCCATAGAAGTTAAGATACAACAGACCTACCCTTCCTTCCTTCCTTCCTTCCTTCCTTCCTTCCTT
>JACDOX010000190.1:970628-1000628 GCA_014549065.1 Cardinalis cardinalis | reverse complement strand
TTTCTTTCTTTCTTTCTTTCTTTCTTTCTTTCTTTCTTTCTTTCTTTCTTTCTTTCTTTCTTTCTTTCTTTCTTTCTTTCTTTCTTCTTTCTTTTCTCTCTTTCTCTTTTACTTCTTCTTTCTTCCTCTCTTCCTCTCTCTCTTTCTCACTTTTTCTTTCTCTTTTTCTTTATTTCCTTTTCTCCCTTCCCTTCCCGAACTCCCCTTCCCCCAGACACCCAAATACATTAATAACAAGACTTTTTATCCAGTGAGTTAAATGCTGCCTAAGCCTTTCACATTCCATTTTCTCCTGCTGCTGTATGTTCTTCCTAACAGCAAAATAGAACTTGATGGTTATGTGAGGATGGTTGTGTTCATGTTTCCAATGTTCCTGATGAACACGCACATAAATTTTGCCCTTCTGCTGGGAATTGGCCTGAAAAGGCCTGACCCTAACTGCAGATCCCATCTTTTCCCCTCTCAAACACTGAATTGACATAATTTGTGTTTTCAGTGTTGCATTACAGTGTCTTGTGAGGGTGGCTTCATAAGGCATGCTCCCCATGCAAGTGGAGGGGAACTGTTGCCTTAGGAAAGGGACAAACATGGAAGATACAAGTGGAATGAGTTTGGAGATTGGTGTCAGAAATGTCTCAGTTGCTAAATGACACTATTTGATTAAAGCTGCCTTGCTTAACTGAGCCATGGCTAAGGGAAGGCATATTTGCACATGTGACTGTGAAGGAGAGACAGGGTTTGTGCTGTATAGGATCCTTATAGGTTTTTATACCTCTTTGCTCTGGAACACATATTTCCAGCAGAGTGAAGCTCTTCCAAGTACTGCTTACTACTGCAAGTGGAGCCTGCAAAATCTAATACAGTGATGAAAGTGAGAAAATTAAACATCAGCACAAAAATGAGGAAACGGTGCCTGATTGCAGASAAACTCAGGACTGTTCAAATGAGTCCAGGAGAAAGGTAGAAAAAGGAGAACTTTTAGTAGGTATCACATGCAGATTAAACTCTACTGTTCAAAGTCAGAAATCTCTTTAAAATGAAATGTTAGCTGCAAAGGAGCTAATTGGGATTGTTGCTCTTGCTGTCTGAATGCTCAGAAAAAGTGATCAGTGTTTCAGAAGCAGCATCTGCCTGATGCTGAATGTTATTTTTCTTATATTTAATGCAAAGACATTTTTCATTTGTCATGTGACAACTCCTTTTCTCTTTTTCTGACAGGCAAACTCTCAGGCATTTTGCCACAACAAAGACCTCCACCAAATCCCTCGTGAACTCTATCCCAATGTAAACAAAATAGATCTGTCGGGAAATCTGATTCAAAGCATTCCTGAAATGTCACCATCATTTTACACTTCCCTTCAGTGCCTGGATTTAAGCTCTAACCAGATCAGTTTCATCACGCCTGGAGTCTTTGCACACATGAAGAGTTTGCTGGAAATAAATTTAGCCAACAATCACTTATATGAGCTTGCTCAAAATGGCACAGAGGGGATTGGACTCTTACCCAAGGTGGAAGTTCTGGACTTGTCCCACAACAATCTGTACAATGGGATGGCTGAGTATTTCATTAAAGAAGCTCCAGCACTGCAGTATCTTTCCTTGGCAGACAACAGTATTATAATGATTTCACAAAAGATGTTTCAGGGATCTCCCAATCTCGTGGAGATAGATCTTCAGAGCAACATCATTATGGAAATAGAAGAAGGTGCTTTTGAGACTCTGGTGAGCCTGTCCAAACTCAATCTCTCAAAGAATTCAATTACTTGCATCTCTGATTTTAACCTCAGGCAGCTGGAGATACTTGACCTTAGCAGGAACAGCATTGAGACCTTCCACACCACAAAATCAGATGATGAATATAGCTTAAGGTGTTTGGATCTGAGTGAAAACAAACTGTTTCATTTCCCAGTGTTCCCTCAGGTAAATAAGCTGGTAACTCTGAATTTATCAAAGAATTTAATCCAGCTCACTGCTGAATCCCCTCATAATAAAGTGGACTATGTGAAAAATGAATGGCTAAATGCTTCTGTCCATCTTCTTGATCAGAAGCAAAGTAGAAACAAAAGTTCTCTTTATTTATCACAGCTTGTATATTTAGATTTAAGTTATAATGAAATCAAATCCATTCCAGATGGGTTCTTTGAGTCAATGTTGTCCCTTCACACCCTTAATCTCAGTAAAAACTGTCTTCAGGCATTTGCAGTAAGTTATGACAGTGCACTGATCTCTTTAACTGTCCTTGACTTGAGCTACAATGCTTTGCAGAACCTTTTCCTTGATGCTGGTACATTGTCAAATTTGAAGGAGCTCTATATTCAAAACAACTATCTTCAAACACTGCAGTTTGACATCTTCTCAAATCTTCCTAGCCTTAGACTGCTTAACCTACAAAGCAATAACATCAGCCTTTGCAGCATGTACTCAGGGTTAGCTAAGCAAAGACTYGCTGGAGAGGAAAGTGGTTGTGTGTCGTTTGTCAATTCTCCCACTCTTCAGTACTTGTACCTAGCTGACAACATGCTGAACATCCTACCAGCATACAGCTTCTACAAGACTCCTCTGGTTGTCTTGGACCTCTCCATGAACCCTGGACTGAAAATAGAGCTTAAAGCACTATCAGGTCTGGAAAAGTCTCTGGAATGYTTGTATTTATATGGTAATAGCCTGGTAGATTTAAATATTGACTTGCCTTGTTTTAGTCACCTTAAACATTTAAACCTCTCTGAAAATCAGCTGAACTGGCTGCCYAAGTGGGGTAGTGACTCTCCACTAGAAGTTCTGGACCTACGGAACAACAAGTTCAGTACATTACAGAACAGCAATATTTTAGCATTAGAAAATTCACTAAAAAACTTGTATCTCACCGGRAACCCACTCAGCTGCTGTGGAAACATCTGGCTTTCATCCATGATCCAGAACAAAAATGTCCAGATCCCCAACGTGGAGCATTTAACRTGCCAGCACACTCAGAATTTTGGGTACCAGGATGAAATGCACATCAAGAACATTAGACCAGAGGACTGTGAAAAAGAGGATCTGAAGAAAATCAACTTCCTTACTATATTAACATTTGTGTTGGTTTTATCTGTGATCATCATTGGTGTGGGTTCATTTTTTTGCTTCCGCAGGCAAAACTTTACCCATCAGTTTAAAGCATAGTAACCCAAAATGTCTTGAAAACTGAAGAAATCAGGTGCTACACTGACAGTGTGTAGAAATAAAGGGTAAAATTTTCATCTTTGATTTTCAGCTGTGGATTTTAAATGCTTTTGAAGTGCCCCTGAATTACACCACTCGTATGGGTTGCAGGGATTTGAAGGAGAATTTGCCATGTTTTGCAGATCCATGGTTTAACTCAAAGAGGAGAAAATTGAGGTGTGCAATATATATTTAACTGAGTTTAATGTGAAGAAAGTAATCTCTGGGGTGAAGTGTTTTTAAAAAAAACATCCTGAAGCATGAATTTCAACCAGCTAACTGGTTGAAACATTRAACTGAAATGTTTATATTTCTAAGAAAAATTGTTGGAAAATCACTGCATATGATTGCATTTCAATGCAGAAGAATAGTGTATCTATTTTTGAAGGCCATGGGAGGTTAGACAGCAAAGAAGTGTTTTGAAGATACCAGTGTGAAATAATGCACAGGAAACAGAGTCCTGGGCCATTATTCAGATCTCTCTTTCTACTGTCTTTCCCCAAAAGTATATTATTGTCTAGAGGATGTGGTGCAAGAAATGTTCTGTAGGTCCTCATTCTGTGATGGATTTAACATGGCTAGCCTGTTGCCTTGCTAAAAGTTGACACTGACAGATGTTGTGTCCCATACTCTCACAGAAGATTCACCCTTTTGGAGGGAACATGACAGTGAGTGGGAGCCTGACCTGCTAACAGGGTTCAGTGGCTTGAAAAGAAACTACATCAGGTCTTCTGTTAATGCCAGGAACTGTCCATTCAGGCACATAGAAGTAGGGATCAAACTGAAACCTGTCTTGGTAAATAACTTAGAGTCAAATTGCTGCTCCATTTCTGTTTCTTCCAACTAGTGAATGTCAAAACTACCACACTACAAAATGATGTATAATTATATTTTTAAGCAATTATGTATGAAATTTGCTGGTGGTTTTCATTGTGGAATTTTGTACAATAAAAACAACTTTGAATTTTGTAAAAAGCACAAGGCAGTGGATATATTAAAGCACCAGCTTGGAATACTCCACAGATGAAAAGAAATGTTTTCCTATTATTCTATGGTATTCGGACTCTACCTTGGACCTTTACCTTCTGGTCCTGAAGCAGAGACAGCTGCTTTATATAATAGAGTACAACCAATGGAGAATAAGGAGATGTACTGGAGATGTAGGCAAGAATTTGGGACAGGTTGCCCAGAAAAGTTGTGGCTGCCCCCTCCCTGGACATATTCAAGGCCACATTGGATGGGGTTTGGAGCAGTCTGGTCTAGCAGAAGGTGTCCCTGCCCAGGGCAGGGGATTGGAACAAGATGATCTTTAAGGTCCCTTCCAAACCAAACCGTTTTGTGATTTCTGTGATCCTGTGAATTTGAACAAACCATCAGCAGCCATAGGGCTTGATGTAACCTTTATGGAAGCCAATGGCTCAAGCACTTAATCTTGTAGAAAGCTTGCACAAGCAGCAATCCCAGGGATTAGTTGGAAACTCAAAAGCAAGCCAAGCTCCAAGCTGTGTGCTGAGACGCTGATTTGCCACAGACTGAGTTCATGGCTTTTGTGTCAAGCATGGCAGGACTATTTCTCCTGCTGTGAGAGCCAGTGTTAGCTTGGCTGCTGTGACTAGAATCAGTTAATAACCTGATGACAGAGCCAAACTCATTTAATTAGCAGTTTAACACTGCTATTGTTTTGCTCTACAAAAAGGAAGTTCTTGTTATTACTATGGGACTAATTAGACTTCCATTGACTTCCCGGAGAGCAGAAATAGTTTTTGGAGGAATAAGTCTCAGAAGTAAAGTGCAGCATGGCTCATTTAGATTTTTCTGTTCGCAGCATAAGCAACCAAGTAGTGATATGAGCGTGCTTCAGGCAATTCTTTTAATCTGGGTGAGATGAGAAGCGTGAGGGGAAGAAGATATGAATAAATTTACAAAGAGAGGGAAAACAGGAAAAATGGGAGCTCTACACTACATTGTTCAAAATTATTCAAAATAGGGGTATGTAGGTGACAGCCCCACCTTTTGCCTCTCCTTGTGTTACTGTGCCTGCAAGAAGAGCAAATGACAGAGTACCCAATCCTTCATCAAAGGTAGCCATCACTAAGACATTGCACATCTTTCCACCAGTCAGCCCCCCTGTCCCAGTAGGTTGGTATCATGATTAAACAAAGCAGAATATGAAGCCCATCCCAGTGGAATCAGGACAGTAGACATGAGACAGCCTGCAATTCTGCAACCAAAATTGACACATTGCTTTTCATTCATTGCTTTTTTCATTCATTGCTTTTTCATAAAGTCCTTGCAAAAACCTCTGTTGATGCAAAGAGCTCCTTCTGCTAAGCCAAGGGATGTCCTTCTGTGATTCTGGCATCCGTAGTAGAGTGTTTGGGATTTATGCAGTCAGTGCAAACTCTGTTTTCTTTAAGCTGCCACATCCAACCAATGGCTTCCTTTCTGCAGCTGTTTGCATGGGACAGGACAATAGAAACACGGAATCTTAAACTGGTTTGGGCTGGAAAGACCATCTCATTTCAATCCCCCTGCCATAAGCAGTGATGCCACTTACTAAACCAGGTTGCTCAGGGCTCCATCCAACCTGGCTTTGCTTTGAGCACTGCCAGGGGCAGCCACAGCTTCTCTGGGCAGCCTGTGCCAGGGCTTCACCACCCTCACAAACAAGAATTTCCTCCTGACACTTAATCTAGACCTCCCTTCTTTCAGTTTAAAACCATTTCTGTTTGTCCTGTTCCTATCTGCCCATATAAGAAGTCAACATCTCTCCTTCTTAAAAACCCCTTTAGGTACGGGAAGGCAGCAATGAGGTCTCCTTGCAGTCTTCTCTTCTCCATGCTGAACAACAGTAGATCTCCCTGAAGCATTTCCTACCACAGTTTGCTGTGTTTTCTTCCTGAAACAATCCTCTGTAGTGGGATCAATTAAGTCCTGGAAGCACTAGAAACACTCGCAGAGAGGGTCCCTACGAGCTCAGCAAGTCATGATTCTCGTTGGTCATCCATGAAAAATCAAGTCTCCATTTCCAGAAACTTGATTTTTTTTCTGCAAAGCCAAGACAAAATAACACCCTCACAGTGTACCAGTCTCTGGCTACAGATTTCTGCTGGGACCCTGGTCAGCCCTAAACTAGCCACGATGGGTTAGTACACAAGAGAGTAATTGCCTTCTAATATTTTGGGAACTCAAAGCATTTCCTCACCAGATCTATTCCCCATGTAATTCACTACTTTTTTATTTGTCTGTGGAGAAACAAACGGAAATAAAAGTATCAGTAACCAGGGAAATGTGTTGAAACTGAAATGGGAGGAAGAAGAAACTGAAAGCATATAGAAGAACTTTCTGAGGAGAACCTGTCAGGCTATACTACTTTCTTTTACAAGCAAAGACATTTGGAGGCTGATGCAACATGATATTAAGCAAAATTTGGGCCAACATAAGGGAACAATCCTGCAACTCTGAGTCTCTTTTCTCCCAGGCTATTGATCGTGGCTGTTCTGCTGTGTTGCAGAGCGAAGTTAGTTCCACAGATTCCCGCCTCTGGTCCATTTCTAGCAGTTGTCATGTCAGACACATATCTGAGAGACAATGTGAGACCTGATTGCAGCCTTTTCATACCTAAAGAGGGCTTGTAAGAAAGAGGAAGAGTGGCTTTTTACACAGGGAGATAGGACAAGAAAAGGGGGAACAGCTTTAAAATGAGAGCAGAGATTTAGATGAGGAAGAAGTTCTTTACTGTGAAGGTGGTAAAACACTGGCACAGGTTGCAAAGCTGTGGATGCCCCATCCATGTAAGTGTTCGAGGCCAGGTTGGATGGAGCTTGGAGCAACCTGGTCTAGTGGAAGATGTCCTTGCCCATGGCAGGGGATTAGAACTGGGTGTTCTTTAAGGTCCCATCACACCCAAACCATTCAGTGAATTCCTGATTTTCCAGTTCACTGGAAAAGCAGTATACTCTATGAAGAAATATTCTAGAAGGTGACTATGGAAGGGTATTTACTCTTTACTCTTCCTGAGTTTTCCAGAAAAGGAAGTGGAGAAGGGAGTCCCTGGTCCTGAAGACCAGTGAAGGAAACACTTCCATTTTCAGGTAGAAAACCCACCAAAGGGAAGAAGGTTTGGAGGTATGGCACAAGGAGAAGAGAAGGGGAATAAGAATATATAAGCCAGGATTCTGGAATCCAAGTTACAGAATCACTGAATAGTTAGTGTTGCAAGGCACCTCTGGAGATCATCTAGTCCAGCCCCACTGCTACAGCAGGTTCACCCAGAGCATATTGCACAGGATTGTGTCCTCGTGGGTTTTAAAGATTTCCAGCGGAGGAGRCTCCACAATCTCTCTGGACAGCCCAATGTAGAACTCTGTCACCCTCACAGTGAAGAATGGGGAAGGAATGGTCTGGATGAAATTAGAACCAGAAGCAGGAAATTGTTCAGCCTGGAGGAGAGACAGGCTTGAGGAGAAGTCTTTTGTCATTACTGGATGCACAGCTACAAGGRAAAACATCAGCTCCTCCCAGGAGTATTCACTGAAGGGACAAGATGCAACTCCTGAGAGCTGCAGCTAGGGAAGTTCACATTAAACATAAGGGAAAAATTCTTCATAATGAGAGAGGTCAAACTCTGGAAAGGCCTTGGAGACTTTCAAAACTCATCAGGGCAAGGCCCTGAGCARCTACTTCTGACACTGAAGTTGGCCCAGCTTCAATCAGGGAGCTGGATTGGAGCTCTCCAGAGGCTCCTTCTGTTCTAAATTATTCTCCTAATCTCTGGAAAACAAGAATGGGTCATGCACTTAGGTAAAGAACAGAGTAGCAGAGAAACAGAGCCTGTAACTATCATCTGTTCCCTGCACTGAAGCAGTGGAAGGGATTTGGCAGGAGAAGTGTCCAGAAAGATGGCAAAAGTGGCTGATGATGCCAGATGTCGACAGGGCTAGTCGGCTCATGGAAGTCTGAGGTCACACAATCTTTCCTTTTTTTTTTCCACCTGAGTTCTATAGCTCAAAATTAAAGTTAATATTTCCAAAATTTTCCATGAAAATTCTGAAAAATGTGAAGTTGGCAAATGTCTCTTTTATAAGGCCAGAGCTTCGATTTTAATTCAGATATTCCTACTGCTGAAAGCATATACAATTAAAAAAAAATCATTGCTACATCCAGTTTGCTTTTATTGTATTTGTTCTAGAGAAGATAAGGAAATATTTCAATCAGCTAATGCTAAATAACATTCCTACCAGTTATCATTAAATTAAGCAGAGAAAATAAATCAAAATAAAATAGGCATAAAATATTAGGCTGTTGAACTGATAGAAATCTTTTCATGTTTTAAAATATCAATTACTGCTGGGACACAATAAAATAAAATAATGGTAGTTACCTTTCAAAATTCCAGAAGAGAACCAYGAGGTAAGGTTTTCATTAAAAATGTTTTATGTTGTAGAAATTCCTTCCATCATGACTACTTACATTGTAATTCATATTTTAAAAATAATATTTACAAGCTTTATGTCTTCMCTGCCCTTCACTTTAAAATGTTACAAAAAAATCTGACAAGAAGCATAGATTGAAGAGTTTCAAAGCCTCATTTTCACTGATGGTTTCCTCTTGGAAAACACTTTGTACCAGGCTTTAGCATAAATTACTTGCCTCACGTGTGTGATTCAAGACCCTGTGTTTTCTTTAATGTGTCCCTATGTTACACCACAGGCATCAGGCAAGTAACTGAATTGTTAAAATGGACCCATCACCCCTAAATCAAGCTCCTTTCCTGTTTGGAAAGAATGATGCTCACTGAGGTGAAGATCCAGGAAATTATTTGGGTGCTTTAATTGCCACTCTAGATSTTTAAACCCAAAATATAAATCTTTACAGTCCTTGTTTAGTTGCTGCTTCTTCCACTTGGTTCCTGAAGTCTCTAGAGGACTATGTTTGATTTGGAAATTTCCTGTGAATTTCTGCTTCTTGGAATATTCAGAAGTGCCAGAAACAGCACAGAACCATTTTCATACATGTGTAAGCCCCAACAGAACTCTTATTTTGAACTTTCCTCTACCAAGTCTCCTAAGTAGATAGCTATTTCCAAGGGAAGTGTAGCTGGAAATGGAGCAGCCATGATAACTCCATGTCTAGATGGCTAGTCCCATTCTCTCCCCTATCCCCATGGGAATATTCTATTCTTTAAGTGTGTCCTCCTTTCCAGGCCAGCAGGAGAGCTACATGGATCTTATCAATTTATCCTCGATTTTGTCTCAATATGCAGAAGGTTGTGCTCCTTAAAGGAGATTTAGGTAACCTCTGGAGGACAGAACTATTCTCTCCACACAAAAATCTGACTGCTGGGACTGCAGAAGGCAGAGGGGAAGAGCTTGAACAAGACAGTTGGGAAGTACCATGCTCCCATATTTAATGACATACTAATTAAAAGTGTCCTTTCCTGCAGAGGAGGACRTTAACTCATGATGTGTCATATGTGCTCTGAGCACTATGCTGTAGGAGAAAAGAGAAAGGAAAATCACCACAACCTCCATCTACTGTTTCATAAGGAAGGCTGAGATGTGTGAACCAACAGTGATTAATTCTGTCCTACTCTATAGCCCAGAACACAGCATTTAAGTCCCTGAGAGAGGCTAAAAAAAAAAGTACCATCATGAAGGATTAGGACACCTGAGTCCCCTGACAGATATCTAAATTCCCATATGGTCTCTACATCCACGAGCTGAAGAGTCAGTTTGTCWGGGAGAGCCACAGCCCTGACATGGAATGAGCCAAGCCTCTCTTCAGCTTTGTAGACAAGACCTCCACAAAGAGGTGTGGAGAGTTGGGAGGGCTTGGGGGGTGAACAGATTGTAAATTGACCACAGGCTCATATGGTGATGTTTGCCTTTATGTGTATCTTAGAATCATGGAATTGCTCAAGTTGGAAAAGACCCCTAAGGTCATAAAGACCAAGAGTTTCCCCAGCCACTAAGGCCACCCGTAATCCATGTCCTCAAGTGCCACATCCACATGGCTTTTATCTCCCTCCACATATGGTTGTCACCATTCCCTGGGCAGCCCGTTCCAATGCCTTCAATTATTTTTCAATGTTCTTTCAGTGAAGAGGTTTTCCTGGTAACCTATCAAACCCTGGCACAACGTGAGACTATTTTCTTTTCCTTGTTTGTTACTTGCTAGAGGAGACCAACCCCCATGGGGTTACACCATCCTTTCAGGAAGCTGTAGAGAGTAAGAAGATCCCCACTGAGCCCCCTTTTCTCCAGGCTGAGCCCTCCAGCTCCCTCAGACCCTCCCTCAGCAGATTTGTGCTCCAGACCCTTCCCCAGCTCTGCTGCCCTTCTTTGGACATGCTCTAGCACTTCTGTGTTCTTTTCATCATGAGTCAGTCCCAAAACTGACCCCAGGATCTGAGGTGTGATCTCAGCAGTGCCCAGCACAGGGGATGGCCACTGCCAGGTCCTCCTGGCCATGTTATTGCTGATACAGGCTGCAGCTTGGTCTTACCCCAGAGCTGGGGGCTTGAATTAATTGTCTAAACATAGACAGCTAGTTCAGTCTATGGCAAGAAACTAGAGCCATTGGGAATGTTCCTGGTGTTTGGGCTGTATCAATACAGAATTTGCAGATATGATGTGGGATGGAGAGGCAAATGAGCTACACTTGACACTCAGCTGGTGCTCAGGCAGCAAAGCCCAGGGTATCTCAAAGGCAATTGAACACTAATTTGTGGGCATCCAGTCAAACTCACAGTTGGACAGGAAACTCAGAATTAGTTTGAAAAACAGATGTTCCAATTGCTTTGCTTTAATTGGCTGATATGTTAGATCTGATTTCTGAAGTCTAATGTCAGCTTGCCCTCTTAAAATGAATCAAATCCAAAAATCAAGACCAGCTTTCAATGAGGAATGTTTTGCACAACTGTCTGCTGTGCACATCCAATGTCATATTGTCATCTTTTCTCACCATATAATTGCCTTTCCAACCACCTGCTGCTTCTCAGGAGGCTTCTGAGTAGATGCAACCAAATGCAATGGCATTACCTGTTTGTGCATTATACAATGTGTCACTTCATTTGATTTACATCCACCCTTCCTACTGCTCTTCAGCAGACCTCTGCTTTCACCCACACAAGGTATTCTCAGATGTCTCCTAGCAGAGTACCTGGGTCATGCACAGTTAAACAAATCACTGAGGTCTGTGGAGCAATGCATTCACCATCTCATTACCCACACGGTGTTGGTGGTTTTCCTTCACACTTCTTATATAACAACATGTTTGGATTTTGGTCTTGTGCAAGAGTTATTATAGCAATAAAGACCTATCTCAAAGAAAGATCTTACTTTATTTGGATGAAATAAAATTAGCAGATCTCCCTAACTTCCTTCCTCCAATACTATTACTGCTACTACTAAAACTTTCTTAAAATAATAAAGATGTAAAAGATATATCTAAGTTTTCCATACAAACATTCAAAACTCTCTCACTTTTCCACTGCACTGTTTCAGATATTCCACAAATTTGAATATGCTATGCACCCTGGGAAGGTGTGGCAGTTATTGCTCTGCTTAAACCAGTGCAGTTTTTGAAGATGTCTCAGCTGTAAATGAACGAGGTGAATTTACAATCTGTTTACCAGCCAAGCCCTCACAACTCTCTGCMCCTCTCCTTGCTTGTGAAGTAGTATAAAGCATCAGTTTAAATCATCTTGATGTTTCACTTGACAAATGGACCAGGCAAAGACTATGTCCAGTAACATTTGCATACTGACTAGGGATAATTTATTAGGTCACATAATTTATTAGGGATATTTATTAGACACAGCTCCATGGCAGCTGCTCCTGTTTGCCTTCAGCTGTCCTGCTTTGCAGAGCTCCCAGGTAGGGCTCCTTAAGATCCCTTTAGGGCTCAAGAATGAGATTATAAAACATGGCAAAGTTTTCCAGCCAGACAMTGTGGGACAATTCRGAGGAGATCCAGCAGCAACTGGGAAAAGTGTGAAAAATGGGACGTTTGCAGAAAGGTTCTGAGAATTGTTTCACAGTGAAAGGGAGAAAATTAAAGCACATAAACAGAAATGGATACTTTAAACATTCTGAATCAGCAGGGAAGAAGGAAGAAACACATAGAAAATGTAAGTCAAATGTTGGGYGGACTTYCGCAGTGTCACTGGTGGCAGAAAMGTTAATRYATGTTGGGATGAATCCTGAATCTGAGGAATCCAGCAGAGTCTGTCTCCTGAAAGAGGATTTATGCATGAGGAAGGGAGCAGATATTTTTTCCATCAGTTTGGACTTACAGGTGTAGGAATGCAAATTATTCAGGCCTTCAGTGGCAACTCTCATTATCCTGGAGGTCAGCATAAGAGCCTGAATAGAAATTGTCCCAGAATAATTAAATCAGCATTTCCAAATTCCTGCTTGGGAGCAACCCTGTGGTGGGATAGTTTCTGTCCCATCAGTAAAGGCTCTCCTGCTGCTGCTGCTGCTCACTTTTTGCTCTGCAAAGGGTRCCAACAACACATAGGGGATGCATTGAACTTGCTGAGCAACTGTTTGGACTGTGCTCAGGGGACAATTTGAGTGAAAACTGGTGACACCATCAAAACTGAGGCTTTGCACAAAATATTCACTCTTTTAATGCRTTTGTTTTTCCTCCAGCCGCTGTGTTTATTCCATCTTGACCACTGCCTTCCTCTCCCTCTGTTTTTCACTGAATTCCTCTTATCTGTTTCAAGCTATCTGTCCCAAACAGGACATAAACTCAATAAAATTTGATCCCAAGCTGAACTTTTGAGCTGTATCATATTTGAGTGGACTGGAGATTAGGTCAAGGGAATTTATGCACACATATTTCATCAAGATGTGAGGCCTCTCTTGTTTATTATTTTTAAAACATTTAAATCTTAAGAAATAATATTATTGACTAGGGAAAAAAAACAAAACCCAAAGCCCTGCTCTAACTGAAACAGTCAAATTATTACAGTATCAGCCAAATCTCTGTTCCAAAGGATGCAGGCAAACATAAATTATGGGCTGGCACTTGGTCAAAAATGCAGCCATTGTTCTCAAAAACAGGATGCACACCAAGGGGAAATGGTGTCTAGTCTTGACTGTTCATAGCATAGGAATAAAACCCCCACCATAKTCCTATTGAAAAGGAGGAAGGTCAGATCTTAATGGGAGAATTCTTTGATAGACACATTCTCCTGAATCAGTTGATTGCCACTCTGGATCATCAGACAGAGATTAAATGAAAGCATTTGCTTTATCCATCATGACTTGGAGTGTGTTATCCCTAACATACAGCACACACAGAAGACTTGAAAGCAGCAATTGATAGCTTATAAACTTGGAAATTACATTTTAAGCCATATTTTAAATCAGAATCTACTTAAAATTAATGTAAAAATCAATGCAGTGTTTGTGCCTAGGTAGAGAAAGAAGAACTGCTCTTTTTACATTCCTCTGGTGAGAACTTGTCCATGTTACAGTTGTACAGAGAGTCCTGCAGGGATCAGGTGTGTTTGGTGTGTATCAAAATTTGTCTGAAGATCTTCTTGTCAAATTCAATCAGAAATAGGTGAAAAGAAAAATAACCTGCCTTCTTCCACGTGTGGGGGGAGGTCCTGCATAAGTTCCTCCAAGTACACAGAGAGGCTACAAAATGTGCCTCCATTTACAGCATCCTCATCCAGTAAATTTTCTGCTTGCACATAGTTCTCACCCTGCAAAGTGTGTTGGTAGCTCACACACCATATTTGCAGCAAAACACATTTTGCATTGGCCAGGGGTGAAGCTGTGAACCAAACGTGGTGTCTGCAGTAACCTCAAGGTATATTTGCTGAATTTCTTTCAATAGCCATTTCCCAGATACCCCAGGGTTGGAGCTAAACTTGAGATTTCCAGTTGAATAACCAGAGCGATGATCTGATCCTGGGTCAAAGTTCAGTGAATGGTACTTCCCTGTATTGTTCTTCTGGCAGGATGGCTGCCCTCCACCCTCCTTTGGGTCAGGAAAACCCATGTGAGAGCGCCCATGTGAGAGCACCTTTCTGTTGTTTAACAATGTTTAGATACATTCAAGAGCAGGTCATCTTTGCAACAGAGGGAAGGAGGGAGGAATAGAGCAGGGAAAACAACGCAGGGGGCTCAGCAGCAGACTTGCTGCCCTTTTAGGATGCTTTTGGATCCAGTGGTAGGATCCATATCCTGCCAATAAATCATGCCAATCCCAGACTGGACCTGCTCACTGCTACTGTTTTCCTTTCATTCAGTAATGTGTCACAAATAATTTCTTTATAACCCAACCCCCTATCAGGCTGTGAGTACATTCCTCAATTTAGACCCTTGAGGAGAGTTGCTCCAAACAAGTCCTGTAGCAGGGAAAATGCTTTTTTGGGAAAGGTCTTGGACAACCCTTGCCAGCAGCTTCATCTTTTTCTTTGACCTCCCCAGGGGTATGGCTACAAAGACAAGTGCAAGCTGTGTATTTGCTCCACCTGAGTGCTGAGGTGGTTGGTCTCAAGCCAGTTCTGGCTGGGATCTGCATGTCTTYGTGTGCCAGAGCTCAGCTTCCACAAAGGAGCTTTCATGGGTACACAGCCCCAGTCAGGGGCAGCTCATGCCCTGCTGTGTCTCTTTACACTGATAAGCCCAAAGTAAGGTCAGGCTGAGGAGCCAGGAAGTGATGGAGCTGTTCTACAGTATCCCTGGCTGGGGGCTATGTACAAATCACAAACGGGACAGAACTGCTGTGGAACGTGCTTTGAGCTGTTTTATTTTCCAGCATCAGTCTCATCACATGGTTATGACAATGGGTAGTTGCCATCAGCTCACATCCCAGGCAGCAGACCAAGAACGTAATGTTACAACTTACTTTATCAGTTTTWTGCCCAATCACACAAARCAAAAGCAYATTGACAGTAGTTCCAACCATCCACTATAAGCACACGTACCTTTTATAAAAGCAATGCTTGCTTATCTCAAATACAATACCTGCTTGTAAGCCTTAAAACACAATGCACAGAGCTCCATTATTAWGCTTAGAACTTTTAAATATCKTGCTAGATAAGCTTTTCTGTAGCTTAGGGAGTTATTCTAGACAAGCGTTAATACACAGACCATTGTTCTATTTGTCCTTAAYTTTCTACATTTTACATAATTTTTCTGCTGACCTATCTCATGGCTACTGCTTAGCTCTAATCACAGTTCTACTGCCTCTGAGGCCTGCCTTTTGCAGCTTTCCCACAACCCTCTGATTTTATGGATTCCCACAATTCCCCCTCTTGGTTTACCGAGAAGGGGAATTATTTCCACGCTACAGCACTGCCCTCTGTTAAATTAGGAAATTAGGAAAAGTGCTCATTAAGCTGCAGCCATCTAGCCTCTTGGTCCTCTTGGGCTAGCAGTGATGGCTCAGTAGCCAGATAGACAGCTCTGACTGCTCAGCTCTTTCAGTTCTGCTTTATCCAGTGTGAGGAGGCCATCCCAGACAGCAGCAGAGCATGCTAACATGTCTCACCACATCCAGCTTGGGGAGGGTCCAGCCATTGTTGCCAACATCATAAACCCAAGAGAGCTGGAGTGGTTGGCAGCCAGCTTGTGAAGGACAAGTCCTTACCCTGTATCATGCATGATTAGTTAACACAAGCAGCCCCAATTCCCTTTCAGGTCTTGGAGAAAGCTGTGGTACTTGCAGRATAGCAATGCTCCAGTGAAGAACTAGGTTTGGTGCCTATGGGTGAAGGAATAAATAAGGATGGGGCCAGTTTTGCAGTCACGTAAATCAGTGGATGTCCTGCCTGAGGACTGGGTTAAGTGCAGTCCCTTCCCACCGAGGAAGAGTGACCCAAACCTTATTGCAGAGGCTCTTCATTGACTCTGCAATGTTGTGGTTACASTCCAGTGAAGCAAAGAGGTCAAGGGGACAGGGCTGAGGCTTAAGCAGTCCCTGGGAACAAACCACAGCCCTTTTCTCACTGTGTGCTGGAGAGGGGAGGTGCAGGGACACTGTACAGCAGCCCAGGGGAGACGTAGTTTGCTAATCCAGCAGTGTGGTTCATGCAGAACTTTGTCTGCCTGCTCCTGACTGGGGATGTTTAACAGATAACCAGTTCCCTGATTATCAGCTGTAGAACAAGATAATCAATTTAACAAAACAAATACTACATTTTTCTCACAATGGAAGTACTGTCCCTTTTGGGGTGGCTTGGAAAATTCCCAAATGGGCATGAAAAATCAGGAGTGCAGGCACAGGTCATGCAAAGTAGCAGATCCTCTTTTTCTGGGGTACTTTTAATCTTCAGCCTCTACATGCAAAGTGTCAGGGCCAATCTGAGCAGCCTGGAGTGCTTGTGGACACAGGATGCAGGACAGTGCTTTTCATGTTTTTTTCCTGTTTTCACCTTTTTCCCCACCCAACTGGCAGCCATGTTTACAAAGCAAATTAAACAGCTTTTCTTCTGGAATTGCTTTCCTTTGATTGTGTCCTTGCTCTGTGTGCAGGTGGCTCTCACTTGTCACAGAGCTAGCATTGTTCATTTTTCAAATAAGTTTTGGCTTGAATCACAGTGCACATGAATTGTATTGCTGGGAAGGCAGAGGTCTGGAGGAGAGCAAGTAGCTGTCATCACTGGGTAAGAATGGAAATTACAGCCAATTAATCACTTTTATTTACTGATTTACAACATTTAAATTCATTAACAGCATTTCCATATCTAAGCTCCTTTCTTCTAAGGCTGCCAAAATCACCACACTCCAGACACTAATTATTGGATTGCACAATACTGCAAAATACTGAAGCTGAGCCTTGCAGGAGTTAATTAAGTGGAGCAGTGTAGGTGGAAGCTGAATTTAGAAGCTGTGAGTCACAGTCCCTTGCTTGTATCCCTGTACTATCTGCATTGCTTGTACTGTTTGCAGACCTCTGACTTCTGAAACCTGGCAGCTTTAGCCAGCTCAGTAGAAATAAACAACATTCTAGAATTAACATCAGAGGAATAAATAACCTAAAGAGTAAACAGTACATATAAAAGTGAGCTGACAACCCAGCTGTGAAAGGTTTTGCATGTTGGAGACATTGTTCTTCACAATAAAGTTAATTGATAGCATGACCAAAGTAGGGCCACTTGGAGTCCCAAGAATTAGAGGTCCTAGGTTCTGTGAAATTAGATTTTAAATGCACAGAATTAATCAGTCTAAAACTATTAAAATGTTTCTCCCTATCACYCCGKATATACAAATCAAACCTTTTAGTACAATTACACTTCTAGCAATCTTTCTAAATCCAAAAATGCCCCCTGCAGCTGCCAATAACCTCTTTAGTGGCTGGGGCTTGGCACCCTGGCTTGGCACCCTGGCTGAGATTTTTTTCCTAGGATGAGTATGTRTGTGATAATTTTGATAATAATTGTATCAATCATGATACCTTGCTTGCTTCAATGTGTGCAGAGATTAATTGATAAGGCCATTAAAGGAGTGGTTTTGGTTGAAAACAGAAGGGGAAAATGATGTACTTTGGATCTGATTAGCGTAAGAGATTTGATAATCAGGATGCCTTGGCAAGAACAAACAGAAGTCTGAAGATTGCAAGAAGATTGAATCAAGAAGATTGAGTCAACTTCTACAAGCAAGAGACGTTGCAAAATGTATGTTTGTTTATGTGATGATTAACCCAACCATTGTAGTAAAACATTACTAGACTTCTTAGAATAGTATACAAGTATATGTAGTCTACAACAAATTTGGATTCTGACCCCCACAGCTTAGTCTCTCTCTTCTCTCCATCGCTGATAAGACAGGAAATTTGAGAACCCATTAAAGAAACTGAAGGAGTACGAAGGGAACTGMAAATTGAAACCTGATAAGGGACACTATTCATGCAGATGGGGAAAAAAAATGCTTGAATATAAACAGTTTTTTCTTAAAGACTCTTAATCCACTCATGCTGCTATGGAATGAAAATACGAAGACCTGTCTAACCCAGCCTTGAATGTTCCCAGGGATGGGACAGCCACAGCTTTTCCGGACAGCCTGTGCCAGGGCCTCACCACCCTCACAGAAAAGAATTTCTTCCCAATATCCCATCTAACCMTGTCCTCTGGCAATGGGAAGCTCTTCTCCCTTTTCSTGTCACTCCAGGCCCTTGTCCAAAGTCTCTCTTCAGCTGTCTTGGAGCCCCTTTAGGCACTGCCAGGGGCTCTAAGATCTCTCCAGAGCCTTCTCTTCTCCAGGCTGAACACCCCCAGCTCTCCCAGCCTGTCTCCAGAGCAGAGGGGCTTCAGCACTCAGAGCATCTCCATGGCCTCCACTGGATTTGCTCCATCAGCTCCATGTCTTTCTGATGTTGGACCCCAGAGCTGGAGGCAGCTCTGCAGGTGGGGTCTCACCTGAGGAGGACAGAGGGGCAGAATCCCCCCTCCCCTGTTGCCGACATGGTGGGATCAGCCTGGGGTTTAAGGGGTTTCTGGATGCCACCACAGATGGCCAGGGCATGTTGAACTTCTCATCCTTCAGCACCCCCATGTCCTCCCCARKGCTGTTCTCAATCCATTCTCCRGTTTTCCTTTGTTTGTGCTTGGGATTGCTACAACGCACGTGCAGGACCTYGCACTCGGCCTTGTTGCGCTTCATGAGGGTCACACCATGCCAGCTCTGCAGACTGTCCAGGTCCCTCTGGGTGACATCTCTTCCCTCCAGCATGTTGACAAGCTGCAGGGGTCAGGGAAAACTGCTGTTTTTCCCACTCTGCTCTGCTCACCTTGAATACTGTCTGCAGGTTTGGATACCATAATATAAGGAAGACATTAAACCATTGAAGAGCATCCAAAGGAAGGCAACAGAGATGGGGAGAGGCCTTAAAGAGAAGCTGCATGAGGAGTGGCTGAGGCACTTGGTSTGTTCAGCCTAGAGAAAGGATGACTGAGGGACACCTCATTGCAGTTACAACTTCCTTGTGAGGTAAGGAAGAAAGGCAGACACTGATCTCTGCTCTTTGGTGACAGTCCTGAGGGAATGGCCAGAAACTGTGTCATGGGAGGATTAGATTGGATATTAAAAAAGGTTCTCCTCCCAGAGGGTGATTGAGCACTGGAACAGGCTACCCAGGGCAGTYGTCACAGCATCAAGCCTGACAGAGCTCAAGAAGCATCTGGACAATGCTCTCAGGCATGTGGTGTGACTTTTAGGGATGGTGCTATGCAGGGCCAGGAGTCAGACTTGATGATCCTTGTGAGTCCCTTCTAACTCATAYGCTGTGATTCTGTGATATTTTTAGCTTATTTCACTTGAGATAGAAAAATTGAGTTTTAACAGATCTCTGAAGACTATCAGACTATCAGGCAGAAGATATTTTTCAGTGGGACAACCATGATTATTGTAGAGAAGCTGACATCATATAAAAATGAGTTGCATATGGCCTTTGTGGAATATTTGCCTATGGATAAAATATCATCGCTTGGTGAGAGGTTACCACGGAAATGAGGAGAAATAGCAGCACCAGTCATCAGCTCTACAGACTTAATTCAACCCAATTAATAATGCCAACATTTTCCCAGAACTACTTATAAGGCTTCACATATGTATCATTCAGCCAAAAGGAAGGCTCACTGTGCATTATCCTACTCCTCTGGGACAAGAGGAAGTGGAATGGAGCTTTGATCACAAACCCTTTCACCTCAAGAAGCCTCACTGCACAGGCACATGTCTCCAACAAGGCTGTGATTATTTTACTTCTTTTTTTTTCCTAAAATAATCATATCAGGCTGAAATTGTGGCTGCACCTGTGCTGTATGTCCTGCTGAATTTCATCAGGAAAATTTTCATCAATAGCCACGTAAAACCAGCATGAACCTACTGCTATCAGTGATTACTGTTGATGACATGTGACAGCTTCCCTGATGCTACTACTGGATTTACAGTCACAAGGCAGCCTCATCCAAGGGGACAGATTCCATGACAAAGAAGGGCAGATATTGGCATCTCAATGCCCATCTCCTGCCTCCAAGCCTGCACCCAGACTACTGTGCTACCAGGCACTCTGGAAAGGAGAAGGAGAAGGAGAAGGAGAAGGAGAAGGAGAAGGAGAAGGAGAAGGAGAAGGAGAAGGAGAAGGAGAAGGAGAAGGAGAAGGAAGGAGAAGGAGAAGTTCGAGAAGGAGAAGGAAAAGGAGAAAAAGTTCGAGAAGGAGAAGGAGGAGTGAACCATCTAAACAGAAGATGGCTTGAAAATTTCATTTGAAGTTGATAGAACCAATCTGTTTATTTTATTCTGTGGTAACTAAATCAGGAATATAATAGATGTGTTTGATCTTCACCAACCATATCTCTACCAGCTCTAATCTAGACGGAGATAGTTACCCTTCAGAGCAGCATCTGCAGCCTTAGTTGGGCCCAGGAACAGTTTGTTAGCTAGTAAGATGCCACTTATGTGTTTCATTTTGTGGAAAATACAAACAAACGAACAAACAACAAAACAAACCCCAAAACCAAAACAACCAAAAAAAACCCCAAACAAGTCAACCAAAAAAAATTCAATCAAACACCCACTGGAAATTTATAGCTGAAAGCAATTTTGCAGTAGTCTCAATGAAATACAAAACAGATGTCTTCAAGAAGCAAGAACAGAGCAGAGCTGACTAATGCCTCAGTGGAGCAGAAAACTTTAATCCTTATTTCAAAGACTGAACTGAGAGTAAATCTGTCTTTCCAAACTTGGTTTGTACTTCTTTAATAAAGCAGTTATCCAAAACATTGTACTTGGCTTTTGTTTTCTTATAAACAATGCAAAACACCCATACTCATTGTTTCTTACAATCTTTTTAGCCTGTTCTTTGTGTTTGGAAGTACTTATTCCGAGTTTTGGCTCCCAGCAGATATGTCTTTGGTATTTTTCTGAATGAATTAAGATTTATTGCATTCTAGTTTTGGTATTCCAGTCTCAATTAGTTCTATAGCATTACTTGAGATTAGCAGGAGCTCTGGCATTCATAAATCCAGATGAAGCTTAAGTACAACTGGATGAGGACTTGAAAAGCACTAAGAGTCAGTCTTTAAAGGAGCCAGCACAGATCAATGGATCATTGCTATTGAAAAAGATGCAGTTTCAGTCTCAGAGTTTCCASAATATGTAGACTGCATTCTGACACCAAAAGACATTTACAAATGTGTGCTTGGGCTTTGACAGAAAACAGGAAAATATCAGAAAACAGTTATTGGGAAAATTAGTTTGATTCTCAAGATTATATTTCCCAGTACAGAAAACTGTTGCCTGTTTCATAATGGGTTGAGCTAGGAGAAATGTCAAAAAAGGGGAAAAAAAGTCATAGATCATTAATGAGTTCAATACCTGCAAAAAATGCAYTGATCCTGGTAATTAGAAACATCACCAAGCCTAATAAAATAGACTATCATCAAAGGAATCTTATATTTTAAAAACCATGCAGATTACAAAGGGAGACTGTTAATGATTTATGAAAGTTGCATAATAATGTAATGAGTAACAAASTGCCATATGAAATCTTGTCTTAGATACTTAAGTATTCCCTTATTTATGTAATTGTTGTCCTAATTTCTTTCCACAATATTTACTTCCTCRGGCATTTCGCAAAGTTAGTAACAGAATTGTGAGGTTTTGGACTGTATGTGCACCTCTGTTACTGAAAAATCCTGAGTAAAAATGAGGTGTTGGTTTGACCTAGGACCTCTGAAAGGATCAAGATGGGCCATTTACAGCACTGAAACTGAGAAAAAAACCCAAACAATTTCTAGGAAGAGCCTTTCACTTCACTTTGTAGATTCTTTTAAATATTTTTTTCTTCCCCCAAACCTGGCATGATTTTGGTCTGGAATCTTAGCACCTTCAGGGTGACCTTATGGAAGTGGTTCTTCAGGTCTGGGCTCTGGGTCCTGGCCTGATGGTGGTCAGATTCATTCCATCATACTCAATGCTGGGTAGATAATTTAAGGTGTTGGGTGTTGGTTTATAACCAACAGCGATACAGAGTTACCTTCAGAGGAGTTGCATACCAAGAAATTATTTTACTTATTCTGGGGTATGAAGGATGTTCATCGTTCATTTTCACTTTCCGTGGCCAACAGTAGAAGAACAACTTAAAGCAGGTACAGAACTTTTCAGAAGCTGAAGTTAAGTGGCAGATCCAGCCATTAACACTTAACCAATTAGTGTGGGATTAAGCCATCTTAATGTCTTTCCTACTTTTATTTTAAGTCTTTTCTACTGAACTCAACACTGTACCTGATCTCTTTCCCTTTTATTAGAAAGAGCTCAGAGAAGCACTTGCTAAGGGAGGTCCAGAAGTGCTTGATCCACCCTTGGAAACTGACTGAGGATACTGGTGACCTTTTCAGGACTTTCCCAATCTTTATTTCTGTAAGACCGTATGGGGTCAGCTGCTGGATCAGATTCTTCTACAATCAGTCTCTAAAAGTACCTCTTTCTCCCCAGTGGCAAAACTGCTGAGCTCAGACACAAATATTAGCATCACATACATCTATATTTAATCTGGATAATCCCACCAATTTGATTAAAATATAAAACACACATTGTGCAATTTAGTCTTGAATACTTGTAKTCTTGATAGTGTTCCTGGGTATCTCCTCTGTTCTAGCAAAGGAAGACCTCCAAAGCCATTGCTATGCATATGATGTTTATTAGAAGTAAAGYGTCTGTGATATCTGCTATTGAGTGATTATGTGAGAGGTTGAAGGTCAACCTCAGAGTTAATAATTCAATACACTTTTTCTGATTGTCTAAAGGCCAGATGTCTAAGCAAGARGATGATCAGTACTTAATAGGTGGAAGGTTTGAGGAGAGAATGCTAATGTAGAACTGAAAATTGTGCATTCTCCAGAACCATATGTCAGGGTGGGCTTCTTCAGATGGCACCAGGAGCCAAATTCCATGTACGTCCTCCAACAAAATGAAAAATTCTAACAGTGAGAATAGTCTGGCTTTGAACAAGCCGCTGTTAATAAACTCATAGGATCAAAGAAATGTATTCGAATGTCAAGGTAACATGAACTAAAACCACTGAAGATCACGTTCTATTATATTGTTACAATAAAGCTGAATGGAGAGATGAGTGCAGCACATAATAATCCAAGCAATTCAAAGAATTAGTCTTTGGAGAAGTCAAAGATTTCTTAATGTGTGTAKGAAAAGGGTTAATTATACCCTTTACTCATAGTCTGAGGTCTTCCCGTTGAGTGCTCTGCTCCTGCTGTGTCTCTGGTCTCCTGGCTTGTCCCACAGGTCCCTGTGGTGCCCTTTGTAATGCAAGGAGTTGGTGCCAGCATGAGTCAGTCCCATTGCCTTGGGTCCCTAACACCCTGCAGAGCTCACCCTGCAGCTTGTGCACTGAGCCAAGCAGCGAGAGGTTATTCTGTAGGGGAGATTGCTCACTCATGGACCACTGACTCATGGACCACTGACTCCATCAACCCACCAGCTCAGCAGAAAAGAAAGACTGAGCATGCAGGTAAATTAGCATGAGAAGTAAGAGAATCATTCAATCAATAAGGGTAGGACACTAATTAATAAGAGGACTAGGCAACTTGTAGGCAATGAACCAAGAGTTCCTTGTTTGCTAGAATGTATATATGGTGTAAAGTTTTGAGACTGCTAACTTTCTGTGGGTTTACTACCTAGTGCCTATCTGCGAAAATATAAAATAATCAAAGACCTCAGCTCTGCATGTGAGATTGGCTGTCTGCACACCAGGCGAYAAATCCCACTTTTGGAGACAGCAGCAGTGTTATGGTAAATGGGCCATTAGAAAATGGGTGGCCACTTGCACAGTTTCAGGCAGAGGGCACATCTTGGGTTACAAATCCCAGCCATTTATAGGAACAGTACCTTTTACTTCAACTTAATTGAAAATAAATAGAACTCCCATTTCACTTCATTGCTAAGCCTGATGACACATTAACTTTACACTACAAGTTGGCAACTTCACCTATGTTTTTTCTAACATGCTCAAAGCCAAATGCMAGTGGTAAAATTCTGGCATCAAGTAAGGGCAAGGGTTTCGATTTGAATGTGCAAAATTTTCCCTCGATTTCTGACCTGTGRACACTTCTCCCTCACTCTGGACATTTTTGATGCTGTTTTAAAGGTTATGGAAGGGCCTTCACCTAGGACTGGCTGTCTCAAGCCCTCAGACAGTGTCCTCTTGCAGTTCTCACAGCAGCAGCCATATCATTGTCCAACAGCAAAATGATGCGACAAAATGAGTTTTTCACAGAGACTGRATTTACAGACCATAGAGTATTTTCCTTTAGAGATATGAAAGATACAAACAGGATCAGAGCTTTCTTCCTGCAAGGATTTATGTATGTGTTATGCTTCATTTATCAGTGTGGGCTAATTGACATCAAACACTTGTGTACATTAAGTTAAATATGTATATAAATACTATCAGCATGAGGGGGTTGAAAAGTAAAAGAAAGCCCTTAGGCTAGCAGCTAAATATAATCAAGTGGATGATTAAGGATTGTCATCTTAGCTCTGGTGCTTGTGCACATTCCCAATGTGCAGACGCACGACTCTGCTCTGACACGCCGGCAGGGCAGAGATTCCAGCAGGAGCATTTCCCTGCAAAACTGAGCTGGACTGAGAGCAGGAACATGCATGGTGAGGAGACCTTAACGACAAGCAGCGTTTTGGAAAMGGTCAGGGAGGATGTGTTGCCAAACCTGAGCCATCCTTGTTCAAACTCACTTCTCAAAGGTCACTGCTGCAAGCGATTGGAGGGATTGTGCAGGGGATCAGGAATGAGTTTCTATTTTAGCTCAGGGAGCTGCACAGATCTTGCTGTAGGTTTGGGAAAAAGTCTTYTCACCCCTCTGAAAAATAAATAATGATTTTATCTCAACACTGCTTCCAGAAGGAGCAACAGGCAAAAGATTTGCACAGCTGAAGTGATTACTGCCATTACTCAGAAGCATTTACCTTAACAGCATTTATCTAGCAGGACAACCTAAAAGGGATGCTTTCAGAAGTTTTTCTTTCTTAATCAATAYTTTTTGTTGCACCTCTGCACTCCTAAATTTTAGAAATTTAGCA
The DNA here is from genome assembly GCA_014549065.1 of Cardinalis cardinalis. NCBI lineage: Eukaryota > Metazoa > Chordata > Aves > Passeriformes > Cardinalidae > Cardinalis > Cardinalis cardinalis. The sequence continues at coordinate 975,348 of JACDOX010000190.1, read as the reverse complement.
TGCAAGCTAAACTTGGGTGTAAAACACATTGCAAACGTTTTCAGTTTGTCTGAGTCTCCCTTATCTATGTGGGTAAAACTAGGTAGGTTCAGAAAAGAGAGTAAGACCAGAGAATTTTATGTGACAAGTTATCATGGAGGGGAGGGAGGACTGTGTTACTCAGTGGTTTGTTGGTGCCAAAGTGTACATGCTGAAATAGAGGCTTTCTATGATTTTCCATAAAAGGTCTGGAAGGATATAATAAACAAATCTGACAGCACACTGGGTCTGGCAGCATGCTGAATAAACCTGAGTCATGTGAGTTACAACARTTCCTTCACCAGAAACACAGGAGTGCACCGGGAGAGAGGAAACAAGAAAAACAGCTCTTGGCACCATCAGGGACTGCACACCAGACTGTGTCAGGGTGACTCTCACAGCATATCTATTAAAAAAAAAAAGTTTTGCAAAGGAGAGAGGATTAAAAAGAAATATTGCTCAGAACCACTTCTTATAGACATTGGGAATATCTACAAATATATTMATGCATATATATTGAAATAGACCTTCGCAAGGTCTATTATGACTGGTTTTGATCTAGTAATATATTAATGTATTTATTGTAATAGATCTTTGCAAGATCTCTGAGGAGTTTTGAGCAATACTTCTTTTTAAATTTCCTCTCCTTTAAAATTTTTTTTAAAATGTTTTATTTTTAATTAGCTTAAATATTGGTCTAAACTGCACAACAGGAGCTGAAGCTCTAAAAATCACATCTGATTGAGCTGTTTAGCTCTGGAGCTCCCCAAGAAGARCCTGAACCTGCTGGAGCAAGTCCAGAGGAGGCCACGGAGCTGCTCCAAGGACTGGAGCCCCTCTGCTCTGGAGACAGGCTGGGAGAGCTGGAGGTGTTCAGCCTGGAGAAGAGACAGCTCTGGAGAACTTCAGAGCCCCTGGCAGTGCCTAAAGGGTCTCCAAGAGAGCTGGAGAGGGACTTTGGGCAATGGGCTGGAGTGACAGGACAGGGGGGAGTGGCTTCCCACTGCCAGAGGACAGGTTTAGCTGGGATATTGGAATGAAATTCTTTTCTGTGAAGGTGGTGAGGCCCTGGCACGGGTTGCCCAGAGAAGCTGTGCCTGCCCCATCCCTGGAAGTGTTCAAGGCCCGGCTGGATGGAGGCCAGGCTGGATGAAGCTTGGAGCAACCTGGTCTAGTGGAAGGTGTCCCTGCCCACAGCAGGGGTGGGGAGGAACTCCCTGATCTCAAAGTTCCCTTCCAACCCAAATCATTCAGRGATTCTTTGATTTTGTGACTGTTTGAACAAAAGGATGTGATGCTCTGAGCTTCAATGTGATCTTTTGGTTGAGGTTTCCACTCAGACTTGCCAGGATCACTTCTGTSACCAGATCTCCTTCCTCAAAGCTGCAAAGTCATGAATGGCTGAGCACTTTCAAGACCCCAGAAAACAGAGGTCAGCACCCCAACTGTAGCTGGCTACAGCTGATACCCACAGCAGATATCTCACAGTGTTCAGGCCCAAACAACTTTGTTTAAAATTGCAGATGTAAGTGGAAACCTGCACTTTCTCATTGAGCTTAGAAAAAAACTTTTTCTGAGCTTTGAAAGGTTCTAGAGAGGAAGATAAAAGTACCTTAATTATGAGTTGATCAAAGTGTGTACCCTCCAGAAAGTTGGGACTTTGCTAATGAATTGAAGGGAACAGGATTTCCTCTTCCTTGAGCAGTCTCRCAATGATAAAGGTCAAAAGATCTTGGTTCTAATCCTGATTTTTACTCCTTTTATTGAACAATTAATTTAATTCTGTGTTCTCAGTCTCTCTATTTCTTACTAACACAGGGTGCCAGATTCTCAGGGAAAGTTTTATTGTATGTATGAATAGGGCCTGGAGGGAAATGATGATTTGTTATAGAAATAGTGAATCAGTTCTTTCCTGGTGCRTAACCTCCGCCTGTTTTGTGGGTTGGATTGTTCACCAAGAAGTGGCAAATAAAACTCTATTCCTTGAAGTGCAAATGCTGCCAATAATGCTCTATTCCTATCTCTTTTTTATGCTGGCCACAAAAATAAGAAGATCAAATCTAAAATTAGAAGCCAAACTTATTCAAATTCAGGGTTTTTAGCTCTTGTGSTCTGGTTTGGATAAATTACAAAGCCTTCCTAACAGAAAGCTGAGGTCTTATTAACCAAAATGGTCCAGCATTTATTGATYACAGGCTGTGATTAATGAACAGGGATTATATCCCTTTGTTGGTGACTTTGGACCAGTTAGTTYTGGTCAGACCTAAAAAGGTTTTAAAAACCCAAGTCCATTTTGCTTCAGGTGACTTCTAGTCCTGAATCCTTTTTGTGCATATGGTACACAGTCCCACCTCTCTTTATGTGTAAAATAACAACTGTCTCCTTAATTCATCACTCTGTTGTACTGTCCTAGAGAGTGATGACAATCATAAAATTACAGAATCATGGAATGGTTTGGGTTGGAAGGGACCTTAAAGCTCATCTCATTGTAACCCCCATTCTCTGTTTTTCTGCACCACTGGAAGAGAGGGGGAGTTAAGGAAGGAGGGAGGAGTGGAGGGAAGGTGTTTTTAAGGTTTATTTTACTTCTCATTTTCTTGCTCTGATTCTGTTGGTAATAAAATCAATTAATATCCCCAAGTGCAGTCTGTTTTGCTCGTGATGGTGTTCAGTGAGTGATCTCTCCTTTATTTCAACTCATTTCCTATATTTTCTCTCCMCTCTCCAGCTGTAGAGGGGAATAATGGAGCAGGTGTTTTCTGRGTACCTGGTATCCATCCAGAGTCAACCCAGCACCCATGCACGCTTCCACTAGACCAGGTTGCTCCGAGTCCCATCCAGCCTGACCTTGAACACTTCCAGGGATGGGATGTTTTGTTCCATTCAATAGTAAAGATTGGCTGTATATTTACAAAACTTTGCCCTCTTCTTTTTTAGTGTTTTCTGTTATAGTATTTAGTATATATATATATATATATATATATATATATTTATTTATATATGTAGGTATACATATATATATGTATATAGTTTCTTGTCACAGAAGAAACTAACAGCAAGGGTGGTCTTGCATGCTTCATTAGGCACTGCAAAGCAATGACATTTTAAAAAATAATTTTAATTAGTCACAGCTTCCATATTTCTGAGTTAGCCATAGTTTTCTTTGGCTGGCTGCAAGTGTTAGCATGAGCTATCTTAATATTTGAAAAGTGACTAAGATGCCCTGCCGGTCATCTTTGAACTTTGACAGAGTTCAGAGGGCCAATACTGTCTCCTCATAAAGCATTGGTGGGCTTTACATTGCTCATTTTCTATGAAAGAAAAGCTGTGGATGAGCAGAGGAACAACACAGGTCTTCAAAATCAGCAATGGGTTATCTTTCCATGAGACCCAAAGCACTACATCAAGTGGCATCAGACATGGCATCAGATAATGCCTTTTCTGTACATGGTAGTTTCCGACAMCTCTGAGCCATAAATGCGCTCTTTAGGGTTCAGTAGCAAAAGATCACCCAGAGCTCCCCAACTTGGAATATCTCAATCCTCTGGCACCTCAAAACTTTCTAATAGGAGAGGTATGAAATACACAGCACTCTCAGTGGTCAGGATGGAACAAGTTCCCCATAAAGAACCCTCCCAAACMGTCCAACTATAACACATTTCTGACCTCCCACCTCTAAAATAAGTACAGAACACTAAAACCTCCCAAAAATACTTCCAAGACAAAACAGCCCACTCTATCTCCTTCTTCCCTAGGGAGAATGAGAGAACAAACACATGATACATTAGTCATAGGCTCTAAGATCAGAAGGGACCAAGATCATCTTGTCTGACTTCTTGTGTAAGAGGTCATTAGGATTTTGGCAGTTAATTCAGGCTCAAAATGGAGAAAAATATCCTGTAGTGACTTGGAGAGTTATTAGCAATGAAAATTCAGTCACATTCTCTGTTCTAAGCTGCTCCAATGACTTCTTACACATCTAGATCCAATCTCTAGGTCTCATTCTACTATTTTCTCCTAATTCTCCTGTCATCTTCCATAGCACTCTGAATCTGATCAAGAGTCTGATCAAGACACTTTTTTCTCCTAGGTACGACAGCTACACAGTCTCAGTACTTCGTGASTTTTGCTACAAGGCAAATTTTTAACACCTTAATTATCCTTGGTTCTTTTGTCTGAATGTTTCCAAACTTGGTTGTTGTGTTTGGTTCCCCTATTAATGCATTCTGAGATATCATGAGATGGTCATGTTCATCTAAGCAGGAACTTCACAAGTCTCTTCCAGCCTTGGTACTTTTCATAATCTTCTTCATCATGTAAGTGTGCCTTTCAGTTTTGATGCTGTATGATTTTATGTTTTCTTATGGTATTACTTTCCCCCTTTATCCTTTGCCTTTTTTGCAGTGTTTTTGTCATCTGTGAGTAACTGATCATGGGCTTCAGGGACATCAAACTGCTGGGATTATCAAACTGCAAATGGTCAAGATATCTCTCCCAAGACCTGATATTCCCTAAGAAAATTAGTAGGGAATAATAASTCAAATAGCAGAAAATGGAAAGCCTTGCTTTGATTAAGCTTTTATGAATATTGTCTCTGGAAACTGAAGCTATTCTTCATATGCAGATGGAAGTCCTTTGCTTCACTTTGTGTTACATGGAACATCAGCATTGTCTGTGGTGGTGTTCACAGGGGTCCCAGGAC